>RJWM01036540.1:0-18090 GCA_004363535.1 Dasyprocta punctata
TACTCCTGGCATTTCTAACTTGCTTCTCAAAACTTATTTTCATTCCTACTATAAACAAATTCTCAAGGCTCTTTTGCATAACTATGTAATAACAGTAAAGATCCCAATTCTAAGTTCCAATATTCTGTGTTTGTCAGACTTCCATTACTATAAGTACCTGAGATAATCAGTCAATGAAGATTAAAGAATTATTGCTTCTTACAGGTTTAGAGATATTTGTTCATGATTATTTGGCCATGTGGCTTTAGACCTGACAAGGCAGGACATCATGGTGAGAGTTCATGACTTTGCAAAACCATTCACCCGATGCCAGGAAGCAAAAGACAAAGATGAAGTGACTTTCTCAAAATCCCTACTGAGCGTGTGTCTCCAGTGAGCTAACAGCAGCCCACTAAATCATATCTAATCGTAAGGTTTCTATCACCTCCCGGTAACACCAAACTAGAGAAAAGCTTGAGGATTCTTAAGATTCATAAAATAAAAGCATACTTAAATGGTATTTAATCTTTTCTCTAGAGGAGTAATGATCTTGGGTTTTGTATTAAAACACTCTATCAAGAAATTAATAATTACATTATAATGGCAATATTGACACCTTTGAAAACATAAGAATGAATTGAATAATACTTCACTGATAATGGATACTGATGTTTGCACAACTATCTTAGGGGATTTTGTGAGTTTATTTAAGGTTCTCACTCTGTATTTTTCCCATTCTATATATGAGATGGAATTAATTATGGGGTTGGTTCATATCATCCAATAACTATGAGAATTTTTTACCTCATTAAGATTAGCCAAAATCTTTCATTTGTTTGATTGTTTTTTAATGACTTTTACAAATCTTAATTAGATAAAATATTCCACTTAACAGGTATAGAATGAGGTAAACCACCCGCATAATTAATCCCAACAATAATTAAAAACCACACCTCACAATTAAATTGAGAATGACTAATATAATAAAGGATAAAATGGAAGGAGACTAAATAAAGACTGTGTGTGGTAAAAATTCCATTGCTCACTATTCCATCTGTTCCCATTCTGGGCTTTTCCTGCCATGTGTGCTTATATTTACAAATTGAGGGAAAATTTATATTCTTCAACATTGGTTCATATATCCATTAAAGAAGTGAATCAAATCTTACTTTTTCATATACAAACCTGAATTAGCCTAAATATATGTTTTCAGAAATAAGAGCAGGGTAATGAAATACACTGGGAAGCACTGAGATCTCCACAGAAAGTATTCAATAACTGAAAATTTAAAATTAGTTGAAACAAGTGTTTTAGGACCTTGTAAGTATTGCTATAAAATAAATGTGCAATCTTGTTGACCTTTTTCATGCTTTTTAAAAATTTAAAACATGCTACCCAATAGATGGGTATTAAGTGGCATTTGCTTCCCCTCCTCAAATTCTATGCACTACAAGAAAACTAAAAATATAAAGAAAAACAAACACTATGGAAACGCTCACTTGCATTATTGTCCCAGATGAATAACTTAAGAAACTTAATATGGTACTATGTGGAACCAAGGGGAGGATATTGAATACTAACATTAATCATATTGATATCATGTAAAAATCCTACCTTAGGATATCCAGAGTTTCAGAGTGAGTAAAAATGATATTCAGATTGATGAGTATACAAGACAATCCTTTATATAACAATATCCTTAGAGTCCAGTTTTTAACATTTGCTTAAAACTGCACAAATCCCCCGTATATTGAGTTTGTAGATTTCTTCAGTAATTGATTCATTGAATCATTCAATTTATTTTTACATACTTTTACATTTAAGATGAGTAATGTAATCTAACATTTGGAAAGCTGCTAAGTTTTTGAAAATTTTTCAATAAAAACCAATGCACAAATGACATCTTAGGACAGTTTCACCATTTTTCATCTTAAAAAATTTATACAGCAATTCTGAGGCAATTTATTCTTAATATCATATTATATTCTAAATATACTCACCTCTGTACAAATAGTGTATTTAATACGTAGAAATTTTACATGGAATCTGCAATAGAAGTATCTTCACCTAAATCTGATAAAATCCATATAGGACACATCAATGACCAACATAATGTTAAATAGGAAAAACTAAAAGCTTTTCCTTTATAATCAGGAACAAGTCAAGTGTACTTCCTATTACTGCTCATATTCTACATAGTAATCAAAAAACTAGCCAGAGCAATCAGGCAAGAGAAAGAAATAAAAAAAAAATACAGATAGGAAAGGAATAAGACAAACCCTCTTTGTATATACTTTAATAGCTATTAAACACGTTTTTCAATTCTTATCTGAAATAAAATTGCTTTTTCATTTCAGTTTGACACGTTTAATATATTTTATTTTAGTATAAGTTCAGAAAAAATACAAACTTATAACTTTATGAGGCATATTTATCAAAATGCTAAAACAAAAGATATTATAAAAAGTTATCTGTGGCACAAATGTAACTTAACTAATGATTTTTATGAAAAAGTTGATTTTTAATAGACATGCTATACTAACTCTCAATGGGAAAATTTTCGTGAACAAATTTGAGATGTAGTTTTACAGAAAAAAAGAAAGGCTGAACAAAATGGGCAAAAGTGGAGAACAAAACATGAAGAGAACAGAGCAAGCTGTATAACCACAATTATATAGTATCTTCCATAAAAGCTACGTGCAGAAATAAGGCTCATATAGTGATTCTTTTTCTAAACGATGATTATAAGTGAGCTGTCTGATTTTAGGATAATTAGTCCATGAATTAAAATGAAATTCATTATTATATGAATAACTAAAGAAGCAAATTGAAATGTATGAGTTAAAAATGCATTATGAAATGCTTCAGTTGAATTTATCAAGTACTTCTGTTTTAACATTTAGATCATTGATCCATTTTGATTTTAATTTGGTACATGGTGAAATAAATGCTGGAGAGGTTGCAAAGAAAAAGGACTTGCCTATATTGTTGATAGAAATATAAACTAGTATTGTACACCCAGTGTGGAAATCAATATGGAAATTTCTCAAAAAACTAAAATTAGAAATTCTATTCAACCCAGTTATTTCACTTCTAGGACTTTTCCTGAAAAAATTAAGACACCGTAGTACAGTGATACATCCATATCTGTGTTTTTATAACAGTACAACTCGTAATAAGTAAATATTGGAAACTATCTATATGTCCATCAACAGATAACTGGAAAAAGAAAACGTGCTAATTACATGTGATGGAGTATTACTCTGCCATAAAGACACAGAAAGCTGAGTCACTTGTTGGAAAATAGGTATGTTAAATAAAATTAATCAGACACACAGGCTTAACAGTTTCATTGCAAGCTTCTCTTGCATGAAAAATCCAAAGTAGAAATAAAGAGTAAAGTAAAAAATAGATAATATGAAACAGTAAGATAAATCTTTATCCAAAAATGAGATGGGCCAAGAGATGGAAGAAGGGAGGAGGGAAGGGAGTGGATATGGTTAAAAATGCAGATGTGCTATTTAGATGTCCCAAACTCTCATAAGAAATACTATCACTATTTCATGTTTTTCATGAAAAACATGTTCTAAGGAAAAAAAAAACTAAAAAAGGAAACAAAAAATGCTGATGTACAATTTTTAACCAACATTAAGAAAGATTCCAGGATATGTAATTCAAACAAAAAAAAATTCATCAAGGTAGTAATGACTGATGTTTTCCATGCAAAGACTAAATGCTTGTGAATTTGATTTAGAGATGGAGCTTACATTCCATTTTGTCTAATAAATGAGGTGGATATATCACTGATCTAAGAACCAAACAACTGTTTTGACCTCAGTTTTTGTTAGTTCTTCAAGAGTTTGGAGAATGCCATAGTATGGCTCCAGAGTTGAAATCTGAAGTGATGTCAGTAAGGACACTGGTTTGTTTTATTAAGGTATCCTGGCAACATTATTCGAGTAAACATTTATGACAGGGCTATTTTGAAGAATGGTGATTTCACTTGATCAGCTCTATGCAGCACAGGTGGTATTTCTTTGAGGCAGTGCAACTTGGTAAACAGGTTTTATTACCCAGAAATGTTGCTATATTTCTATAGTACAGCTAACAGTGTTTAAAATGAGAACTATTTTCCTACCCCATACCGAAGAGCAAATACGAAAGCAAATATGAATACAAACATGAGTTTGAACTTAGATTCCTCAGAAGAAATGCTGCTTTACAATTGATAATTTCATAATTTTTGCCACATACTGAATTAGCAAGCAAACTGCAAAGACATTTAGTTGGATGATAACTCCATCTGAACAAACTTCCCATTTTAGTATGTAAATAAACTTAGTAATCTAAAAGTTAGATACTATCAAATCAATGTATTTACAGTGAGAGATTAGAAATATCTACACAAAGTAACATTTTGTTACACGCATCCAATAAACGAAGCCTATGCATCATATTAATTTCTTAAAGAATGAATATGAACACATGGTTTTATTAAATATCTACGATAAAAAACTGCTTCTTTTATTAATTTAGATACGGTTGTCTGAGAAACTCTCATGAAACCTTTGTGAAACTCTCAATAGTTTTCCTAATATATGTGCACCAAAGTTATATTGATAAGCAAGATTATAATCTTGATTGTAGCCTGAAATCAACGAATTAAGAGCATTTGTCTTGATTTATCAATAATTTTAAAATATAACCCTTTTTTGTGTGATAAGTGGGGAAGGAACACTATCTAGTCTGAGAAGTAGGAAAGAATATTTTAAGTTCTCTTTTACCATTTTTGATCTGGTCAAGCATCTTTATGTCACAAATTTTTCCCTTTATGATTGTCTGATATTCTTGACTGAGTTGATAGAATCCATCATACTATGTGTTATAATATACACACTTCTTGAAATTACCTTTCAGTAGTCATCTCCATAGCTATCTAATATGACCACATCCTCTATAAAATACGTCTAGGAACTCACTAACTTATCTATTTGGGAACAATTTTGTTCACAGAAAGATCTTTGTGTAAAAAAAATTCTTTATCTCATTTACATAGACTTAGCATCTTGAAAACAGTAATAGATGAAGGTTCCTATCTTTAAGAACCCAAATGTTGTAACTAGTTTATGGTAAGTTTTTTTGTTGCAAAGTTATATTCCAAAGCAATAGACCATTTCATAAACTGTTTCTAAGGATTAGCAGTTTATAAGAAAGGGAACATGAACCTTGAAGATAGCAATAAAACATTAATTTCAACCTTGTACTTGTTTTATAATATACATATGGCAAAACCTTAATTCATATATGACTGTAACATATATTCATGGATCACATAATTAAATATCAGTCGGTGAAAAATGCATATATGGTGGTGGTTACATAAGGTAATAATGAAGATGAAAATGCATCTACTCATACCATAATCACCAAAGGTCTTAATTCTGCACATTTCTTAATGTGATTGTGGTGTAAACAAACTTGGTATGTAGCTAGTTATACAAAATTGTAGCACATAACATTATGTTACCCGATTCTTGGTAACAATGCTAAATGACTGTGCTACTAATATATAATTCATATACTATAATTCTTGTCATTATTTTAAAATGTACCCTTTTGATTAAATAAAAAGTCAATTGTAAAATATTATCATTTGTTATGCTGCCCGCAGATTTTTACATCTTCTATTTCTACTCTTGTTTTGATTGAATTAAAAGGCAATATTAAATGATTGACTTAAAATATCTAAATTTCTGTAAATACACACATGAAGTTCACAAAATCACTTAACAGCACAATTCTCAGATTATATCTCTGTCATTAACTGATTCATGCTCATATTAATATACTTATCAAGGCCGTGTTTTCAAAAAATTTCTCCTGATTTAAATATATAATTGCAAACTGTTGAAAACCTACTGTAATGAATTACAGTTCTATTGACAGTGTGCTTATTCATTCAAATATTTTATTTTATGTACTGGTTTTGCTAATGATTTCTTAAATTCACAACATTATTTGGTAAATAAATTTCTTTTAAAAAGGAATGAAATTATAATTTCATTTTCTCATTAATTAACATCGAATTATTCTTGTTTCATGTACTTTTCTTTGATGCTTTCAGTGAAATGTTAAACCATTCCACCCACACAGCAATCAATTTTATAGATTATTTCTTTCACTGTAAAATATTGTGTTTCATTGGATTGTTTCATTTGCTGGAATTCAAATTAGCACAAATTTCAATATTTAAATAACTGCTACAGAAAACTTTTAGATCGCAAAGGTTTCAAGGCTCATCTTTTCAATGTTAAGGACTAATCACAAGGCTTTGACATTTAATTTATATTTAAGGAGATCTGTTTATTATTTGAAGTGCTAATAATTTTGGTTTAGTTAATTTGAAATTTTCTTTTTAGCTACAGTTCTTATTATCTCATCAGGGAAGGGCTTGTATTCATCATAAAAAGTAATTCAATATTTTTATGATTTTAAATGTTATCATTAACAAGGGAAAAATGCATAATGACAAGAACACATGATAATGAATACAGACATACTTCTCTCATGTTTTTATTCTTTTATTTGCTGATTGTGTGACTTTGAAGAGATCATTCAAATTTAAGAAAATCTCATTATAATTCCAAAAAATTTGTGATAGTATGTTTTAATGTTCTGCACTGGTTTTGTAGTGATAGTGTCTTGTAAACCATAGATCAGTACATGTATACAATATATTTTTATTTCTCCTAGTGAGTCTACTTCAATTTTAGCATCATTGCAGAGAAAACTTTCAAATTACTTGAAATTCAAATTACTAATGATACAATTTTATTAAATGAAATATTCCAAATGAATGAAAATTTTCTATTAATTTTTTCTATATTTAAATATAACAATAAATGTAAAGTGTGTTTGCTTTCTATATATGCTGAAGAATGGGAGAAATTGCATATAGCTTAGAAATTTTTAATTAACCTTAGGTCAATTTTACAAGCATAGATAATTTGTGAGTGGTACATAGGTACTTTGCACATTTGAAAAATCCTCTTTAGATGGTAACAAAATGAGACAAAAATGAACTAAAATTTTATAAGGAACTATAAATTGTTTTCCCTTGAAGAAGATTATCTGTACTTCCAGAGAAAGATAAGGTTCATGATTCCATCAAATAACATATATTATATAAATAGTAAAATTAAATAAGCAATTTATTAAATGGTGGGAAAAATCTATTTCACCTTAAAGCCATTTTCAAAATGTGTCTAATGCGAAAGCTTCCTAAATGCGAGGCACTTTTTATGCATTCATACTGTGTTTATAGTTCTGACTTGAATACTGTGTACCTGTCTATCCTCCCATTAAATCAGTTGGTTTGTGTGCTCACTGAGGACACAAATTGATGCTCCATAGAGAATGATCTTTTCGATCTTTAGAGATCAATAAGTAGAGTTAAATAAACTGAGAAACAACATCAACAAAAATAAGATAGCAGTTGGGGTAGTATAGTAAAAGAGTCTGAGGACTCAGAATGTAACAAAAATTAAATTTTCATGTATGAATAAAGATGACTTTTAAAAAAAGAGAAATGAATTGTTATTTTTGGCGAATTCTACGAAGTATCTGAGTATAATGGTAAACTCGAAATAAAAAAGTAAGCTAAAAAGAAAAAGAACCAAACTGATAATCCCAGATCACTTTAAATTACAGGTTAAGGGAGAGAAAAACTAAAACCATAATTGGGAAAATAATGAAGGGTAAGGAGACAGTCCTAATTTTTGCTATCAGTGCTCAGTATTTTATATTCTATGGCTCATTTCCTTTTGCACTTTCATTTTCTCATAGGTCATAACATTTCCACAATTTTTCATAATCCCAATTGTACCTTCCTCATCTCCTTCTATGCCTTGCCTCTGACTTATACTTTATTATACTGTTTCTTTCTCCATAGAGTCCCTGCAATCATAAGGAGCTCATTTTCAAATGAGAAATATTCATTGTATAATAGTGCCATGAAAGTAAATGATTTATAAAAGAATTAAATTGGGGTCTGCTCCACATTTTGAGTACATGGCAGGCATTGCTAATTGACCTATGTACTTTTTTGTGTTAATCGCTGAATTCATTTAAACAAGAAAATTAGTGAGCCACTCCCAGTCAACTAAGAATAATAAGATAACTTTTTTTTTGTCTTGGTTAAGGTCCTGTATTTAAACTACCATCTCATGTAGAAAAACTTTATTTTTATTCTTTAAAAAGTTTTTAAATTAAATAATGTGTATATATGTTGAAACATTATGTGATATTCACTAATTTGTTGCATTTTTGTTTTTATATATCAGTCAAAAACTTAATTTTCAATAAATTGAAATGTGTTGTACTACAAAAATATATACTAAATTTCAATGTGCTAATATATAAAGATGATGCAGAATATCTCAAGGAAAAATTTTAAATGGATTATATATTGAAATTGCAATATCTGGATATGTCATGATAAATTGAAAATATTGTTAAATTTTAAAAAACCTTCATAGCATGCACAGCGAAATTAAAGATATATTCTTTCACTGATAGAAAATATCAATTTGTTCATATTTAAACAAGCTTATTAACTACACTGCTAGATAACTGAAAGACAAAATGATGATCATAAAATTACTTTTTGATTTGATGATTTCTAATACATGGTTAATATTGAATAATTCATGCACATATATTTGTCAGAAAAATTAAAAACTTGCTGATCTTTAATTTATAGAGATACCCACTTACATATATAAATATATATACACAGGCATGTACAAACGCAGGCAAGAATGCAACTAATCACCTAAGCAGAAATATTCTACCTATCTTATAAATACTAAATTTTTTAGCAATTTTTTCTGATAAGTGACTAAAGCCTAGTCCATTTATCATTCTGTAAAAGTAATAACAATCTGAAAAGGGTAACTTTAATTTGCTATTATTTTATTCTGTGTAACTATTCAAAAGCTGTAAATTCCATTTCTAGTTCTCTTACTCTTCTGGACATTACAAGTTCCTTTTATCATCACAAGAAGTTAAACTGGTTTATTTTTCTTAACTAGAAGTTAAAGAAAATCTTACTAACTGGGGACAGAGATATAGCTCAGTGGCAAAGAAACTACTGTAAGGCAAGCATAAGGTCCTGAGTTTGATTCCTGGTAACCCCTCCCCCAGAAAAAAAGGAAAGAAAATTTAACTATCACATAGCCAGTTGGCTCTTCCTTAAAATACATGCAATATGAGGTTGATGAAAAGGAGAAAAGAAGAGGAAGGCTGAAAGAAGAGAGAGGGCATGTTTGATCAATATTTGTGTTTGAATATAATATTCTAATTTTAGACATTGAGTTGATCTGTTATGATACAAACAGCAAATCAAATTTTCCAAATTCAGATGTAGACACATTTTGAGCATATTTTAGTCTGTGTCCTCCTGCTCTCTGGTTAAATTTCTCAGATTGTATATAAATTGCAAGTTCAAATACGTAACAATTATGAATTTTGAATCAATATTGGAGATTCTGATTTCCGAAGTTTTGGTTGAGGGATAGAAATATGCTTGCCAGTATCCTAAATATAATATCCCCTCATTTTATATATGTACTGAATTATGACAATCCTCAATTGAAACACAAGTACCATGAGGTCTTATTTCTTCATATTTAATTCCAATATTATACCTGAATATATTTTAAAATATATTTACGGAATTATCTTTCCTTTCTTGTTATTTTATCATCCTATGCTAGGACTTCATTTAAAAATCTGTTGTAATTTATCGTATTGTTACTGTATTCATCTTCTCCCCTAACTGTTTTCTCATTTAGACAGGGGAATACCAAATTTGACTTAATTATTAATTATAAATGTAAGTAAGAACATTTCTTTGTTTCCATGATCCCATCATATACAGATGTTTGGTGATAGCCAAATGTTTCTTTTGCAAATAGAAAGGGAACCAAGAGATCGGGGGAGGCTGGAAGAAGAAGAGGAGAATGGGAATTAAAGATAATTAAAGTGCATTATGCACATGTATCAACACCCCACGATGAATGTAATGAATATGTACTGCAAAAATTACAAGAAAGTGTAACGTATCCTCATTCTGTGTTTATGAAAATGCTGTCTATGTCTTTTGGAATAAGTCTTTCACTTTGAACAAGCTATTTATCCTCTGTATGAACCCTCATAATTTTACATATGCCTTGAGCACTCTGCTCCCTTCTCTTCATATGCTTTAGAATGTCTGGCCTCTTCCTTTTTAGCGTCTATTTCAATGCATTCTCTTTAGAAAAGGGTGTAGACCTGTGTGTCTAGGAATTTTCAGTATGTGAATGATATAAGAGAATTTTACACTACATAAACCTGTGTGGATTATGACATTTTTTTTTCAGGGAACATACCTGACCAACCTGTCTTTCTAGTTTATTGGATATGAGAACTGTTAGACACAACAGTATGAGAACATTATTCAAGAAATGACACTGGCCAGGTAAAATGTGTTAAGGCAGAAAATGAATTAATTGATAATCCCCGAATGTTTATCAAATTTATGGAGATCAGCAGAACTTACAATTTAAAATTCTCTTATAACCGGCATCATACATTTTATTGAAGTGTTCTTTAAAAACCATGTATTATGCACATCACCAAACATACTCTAGTTTCAGATAATACTCCATAATGTGCTTTTCAAAAATTTATAAATTTTAAGAATTTAGCAGTCAGTAAATATTACAGATCTTAATATTTAAAACTTTACATAAAATTTATATATTAGAGGAGAACATCGGTTTGAAATTAATTTACGATAGAATTTAATTTATAAAAGCCAATATTTTGTGCAGGCAAAAAATGATTTTGGAGGTAAACAACAGCAATGCACCCTACTAATATAATTTATAAAATTGTTTCAGGTGTACTTTATAGTGCTATGCCACATCAACACTATAAATTTGCATATTATTATAAAATGATACAAAATAAGTCAATCAAGTCATGATATATTAAGTAATGTATTTTAAAATGTATACATGTCAATATGATATCTGATTTAGTTATTTCATAAAATTTCAGCATCAAATATGTCTGCATTTGCACAAAATTCTTAAAAATTTTAATTTTAAAGAAGTCATCATTCATTTTGAATGATAAATAAAGCAATCCTGTTATAGTAATACATTATGAATGGGCTGAAACCTATTTGTAGATAATTACTTTCAAACTTCTGTCTTGTTCTTGTGTTTGACATCTAGCTTAAAGGAAAAAAAGCTTCTCTAAATTTTCTATTGAAAGAAATTTTGGAAGATATTTACTATATTTACATTTAAAGTGTGAGGTCAGAAAAAGAAAAAAGTTACATAATTCTTGTTCACACATCGTTCTTCTTTAATAGAATGTATATTGGATGATCATGTGATAGGTTTTTAACTGGAGAAAATGAAGTCCTTAACATGTATTAGGGTGTCTACTACTCAAAATGATCCTAATTTACAGAAGACATACTGTAAGTAAAATGCAAGTTTAAATTCCTACGATCCAACTTTCAGTTAGTACCATTTTTCACTAGGTATGATCCCAAATTAGTTATGAAGTGGCTACATGTGAAAAGAAAAATTATAAGAATAATGTTCACAAGTAGATATAACAAGCAAAAGAATAAATGAAAGTAAGCTTAAAATTGACAATGTTCTTTTCCTGATTTTGAAAATCAAAAATAAAATGATTGTATTACTCATTGCATGTCTTGAAATATTAATGTAGATCTTGAAGCTTAAATACTTAAATTCTGCCCAGTTTTGGCCACATTGCTCCATAAATGGTATTGTAGTTTTGTTAATCTGAAGTAAATAAAACTAAAAATAGAATTTAATGATATTTTGAGAAACTATATTGGTGCAACAAAAGATTTCCAAACTCTTACAGTATTTATTCCCAGAGCCCTTTTAATTATTATGCATCCATAGCCAATGCTCCTTCAGAAAGCAATTATAACAATTTAAATGGTCTCTGAAAGTTTGAAATTTCCCACTTGACACATGTACTTTTTCCATAATACACCAGATAAAGCAACCAATTACTTCCACGAATTTACTTTTGCAATTTGATCTCAGCGTCTCACTCACCTTCCAAATTAAAGGATATAACCTTGGAAACAATTGGTGAGGTCATGCGTGTATTACTAACTCACTTTTCTGTTACAGATAATCAAGTTGTCTGGCATTAAATTTAAAATATAGGTTTTGAAGTGTTATTTAAAATACACACACACACAACACACACACACACTCACACACGACTTGTCGACTTGTTGCAGTTTTGAGTCTGAAATCTGCAGAAGAGGCCTACTGTTCATCTCAAATTCTGGCAAGAACTTCACGCTACACATACAGTGAAAACTTCTTCCTTTTTAGGAAAACAGTCTTTGCTTGCAAGGTGTACAATTTATTGATGAGGACCAATTACATTATAGAAATTTAATTTTTTTCAGGGAAAGCCATAGTTTAGCCTGGCATACAAACTAATCAACGCACCCCAAAAATAAAAATGTTGGAAATGTTCTTTAATGAGCAAAGATTTTAAATTTAACTTTGTTACATTTTCTACCTGTTATGAAACTGCAGCCTAGTGCTAAGTTTCGATATAGTGCTAAGATTCAATAATGATAAGATTCATTATAAAAAATAATTATCTAATGAAACAATGGTTTGGGATCATTGCAGAGCTTATAAAAAGACCATTAATTATTCATCATAAATAATTTCTAGAGGATATACTTATGCCTATTAAGTGCAGTATGAAAGAAAGGGAAATTTCAACACTGACATCGACTTTTAATGTGAATCCCTCTAGAAGCATTAATTGAGATGTAGGAAATATCAACAGAATAAAGTCTGTGACAACATTTGAGGGTTTCTATTATTTTAAAGAAGATAGAAATAATGATTACTGAGATAGAACTAGCCATACAATGCTAATTATACACTGAATGAAGGAATTTGCCATGAATATGATAAGGATCATTCTAAAAATGTTTGTACAAATGAATGAAGCAAACAAGTCTGTCAAGTAAAAATTGTACAAATTACATTAATACACAGATATGAGAAAGTAAAAGATAGAAATACTTATGGAAAAATTCAATTTAAGGACAGTTGTCTAAAGGGATAGTAAAAATAAATGTGAATGTTTACTAAATGTTCAGAGTAGTGAACAGGAGTGTGTGCTGGTGTGTAGTAATCAGAGGCAATGCTAGGAAAAGGTGATGAGATCAACCATGCACACTCACCAGAAATGATCACCTTTAGCCATCTGTTATTAATTTTGAAACACAAAATTAATTTACTTTTACCCAGAAATCCCAATAATATCTCAAAAGATATAAAAAATAAATGCTATAATAATGTATTTAAATTATGAAACAAAAAAACAGTAATGAATAACTACAGGGATTAACAATTTAAAATAGGTAAATATGTGATTTTATGCGATATAAATGTTTTCATTTAATATATGTTCAATTAGCGGGATTCTGTGTAACTTATTTAACTTTTTGTATCTTTTAGCACTTTTCTGTTTTTTTCAGTACTAAATGTATTTCTTTTTAAAATCAGAAAATTATATAATTACTACAAAATGAGAGTACGTTTTATGCCACATGAGTGAAGGAACACAATCAAAGTATCTTTGTAAATTATACTATTGAAAAATGATACCAAAGAAAGAAAAGTAATGAATCTACTTGTTTTTAGATTACACTCTATTCTCATTATTGTGTGTGCTGCATATTTGTGAAGTCATTAATTCCCTAAAATTGATTTGTAACCTCAGAATCAATATGCATGACACTTTCAAGCTAATTTGCAGACATTTTGCTCAGAGTCATGAAATGTTTGAGTCTTCCAAATTTCAAATTCCCAGCTGAGGTTGAGCAAAGAGGTGCTCTCAACTCTTAATTTCTAAGTAAGTATCCTTTGTATCATCTATGTATGACACACTTTTCACACTTGCCTACTTTTGTCAGTGATTTTGTTGTTTAAAAGCCTCCACCAGAGTGTTAATGCTTTATCTGATGTGTCTCTATGCAAGAAGTATGTTTTTGTATCTTACACAGAAAATATATGTGTTAGTTAAGTTTTTTTACATGCTTGAGTAACAGTGCTGTCGGGCTTAAGTTTAATAGTAATGAATGGACAGCTCACCTTAAATCATGTAACTTAACATAGAAACATGCATACAATAAGTTATTAGTCTGTTGATAAAAAGTTATGAACAGTTGCTCACAGGAAATTAACCCTATATTTATCTTAGGAGCAATTTTTCAATATTTGTTATAATATTTTGCAGTGATTTTGGTTTGTTATAGAATGTAACTACTGCTAATGACTATTTATATCTACCTGAATTTCCTAATGAACTGAGTCACTGTAACTTAGTGGTAACTTTAGATATTTTCATAAATGCTTTTGGAATAGCAATAATATTGAGAATAATACTGTTTCACCTTTTATTTTTTCTATATTAAAGTTTATCAGTATTTTTAAAGTTGAGACTACAGTGACATATTAAGATTTGGCAGCAATCTTGGGCAGAGATATTCATTTTAAAAGGATCTTTGTGAAGAGGTGGCATAATTTTCTCTTGCAGGTGAAGAATATGTGGATATATATGTATATATATGTTAATTACTTAGTTGCATATGTATATACTAATTACTGAGTGTGGCACATATACCTAATCCTTACTATAGTCTATAGTGTACCCTCTGCTATCCTTGATGTTCCTGTGTATTAATAAATATAAGATCATACCACCTTGATTGCCTGGGGCATTTGTGATTCAGATTTGGGAAAAAATGTCTCCTGGAATGAGAAATTTCTTAGTCATTTGGAAAAATAAACAAACATACAAACACCTTAGATGTTGAATACCAAATGCAATTATTTTCCTTTTGAAAGTACTGCCATTTGTATCATCTATGAATATTAACACTGCAATAATCTCTTTGTATTGAATATTCAGGAAAAAACGTAATTTAGATAAGTTTTCAATTTGATAAAGTGTTTGGATTAATAAATAAGAACAAAATATGGCTCAACAGGGTGAATATTTTAATGAAATAAGAAATGTTAATTTTTTATTGGATAGGTTACTGAAAGCTCTGGTTAATGCTAGAACTATCCTTTAAAGCAAGAAAAGCTGATCAGATTTGAATAAGCAATTTATGTTTTAATCCAATTGAGTCTGATAAAATCACAAAACATAAAGATCAACAGTCCTAAACACAACAAACATGGGATCAGTTGATGACATTGATTTATTGTTTCTAAGAAGATGTTATAAATTCACTTTGTGATTTTTAAGCATTCACAATTAATTTGAAACTTAAATTCTCATTAACATGCCATTAATATGTACTTTTTAAAGATAGCTATTATCTTGGTTACTTTTCACTCATTGCTGAGACAGAATACCTGACTCCCAAAATGAGGGAAGGCATTTCTCCCACCTTTACGCTATATGTCAGCTCTACACCTGGGTGGGTGCAGCACTCACATCGCCAATCACGAATGCCAGACTCAGCCCTGCCCCAATTACAAGTCCTTGGGGGGACACAGGATCAACAAATACAGATATTTTCTTCCATGTTTGTACATTTCATTTAAAATTTTACTGAATAGATGAAAAATAACTACCTTAGTATCTTAAAAATCATCAATTTTATTTTAAAATGGCAATTTCAATAGAATATAGTGGAAATGCCTGCATTTTTAAAATCTAATAATAACCAGACTAAGGGAGTATAGCAAAGAATTGGTTTCCAAAACAATAGTTTACAGAACATGGATTCACATGTTACAACTCTAAAAAGTGAAACTAGACTTTCTGATCAAGAAATAAATCATTCAGACTATAATGATTTATTTGAGGAAGTGCAAAGTTTTTTAGTACTTTATAATTAGTCATAAAAATAATATTTGTATCAAATACAAGCAAGGTTCCATAAAACAACAGTCTCATACAAACAAAATGAGAAACTCTTCTCCCTTCAGGAGGAATATAATATAAGAAAATAAATGCTACTACAAACATTCTTTATTTAACAACCAAGCACCATTCCTGTGACTAGATTGTTAAATGAATTTGTGGCTAAATGAGGAATCATGTATACTATGTTCATTATAATATTTATAACAAAGACATGGTCAAAGTAAACTTTGCTGTTATTTGTGTAACTTTTAAATGGAGTACTATAATGTACAACAGAACATAAAACTGTGGTACTGCACTGCATAATACAGTTAACAAAAAATTACAGTACTGTACTGTAGAAGACGGCACCATAAGGGCACACTGTCACTCATCTTCCAGCATTGTAAGTCATAAGTCCAAACAGTCATTAAACAGGTAGGTCATTAAATAGGAAATATCTATATTCCTCTATTCGAAAACTGTCACTTTAATCAACAGTACACTCAATCAATTAATAGTACATTGAAATGACATATTGCCATAAATTCTTGAAAAGGTATTTGAAAACAAAATATTCTTTTTTAATATCCCATTGTTGTTTTTAACTTTGGAAACAATTGCTTAATCAGATTATTTGATGTATGATTTTCAGGGGATAGTTACAAAGAAGACAACATAAAACTATACATTAAATAAAGAATTGGCAATGGAAATTATTTTTATTAATTTATCATTTGATATTGTTTCATGAAATAAAATGAACTTTTACTTTTTGTGCTGTTATAAAAGTATAACACAGTTTTGATTTCAAATCTCTGAAAAAATGAAAAAAACTAGGTTTTTTCAAATACTATTTGCCATGTTAAAGCCCAGTGCTGCCACGCATCACATTCAAGCTGTGAGAGTGGACTGCCTAAAATTATTTCCAATATTTAGCCTTGTCTCTGCATCACACACAAGGAGGTAAGGATTTAACTTGGTACACTTTTACAGCATCAAGGGAAACTTTTTCTCATACATAAAGTTAAAAATCAAGGAAGTGAAAACTTTCAACTCAATCTAATATGACTGTACTTGTGAAAAGTGAGGTCCAAAAACAGGTCAATGTCAGCGTTATCTTGTTAATTTTTAAAAGGAGATTCTTGGGCCAGGGATTTAGCTCTATGGTCTAAGCCCTTGCTTGGCAGGCTTGAGGTTGTGAGTTTGATCCCTGGTACCAAAAATAGATAAATAAATAAATAAAAATAAATAAAAGAAGATTCTTATGATTGCTTTTGTAAAGTGTAAAACGTTGTGAAGTTTTTGAAATTGTACATGTGTCATCGGTATGGTTCAGTTCCCCCCTGCCAAAACCACATGTAATCATGGATGGGGCTGAGTCTGGCATTCGTGATTGGTTTGCTGTCCCATGCTGGGACTGTTGATGTGAGTATTGCACTTCCCCAGGGGTGGAGTCAACATACAATGTAAGGGCAAGAGGAAAGTGTATTTTCCCTCTATTGCTGGTTCAGCTTGCTGTTGTGGCAGCCATGAATGGTGGCCCTGCCATGTCACACTGCCTTGGAGTCAACTGAGTATGGATTGAAACCTCCAAGAGCTATAAGAAATAAACCTTTCCTTCTTTCATTTTGGGCACTGGGTGTTTTGTCTCAGCAACAAGAGAAAAGTAATTAAGATAGAATTTGGTAACAGGAGTGGGGTTGCTATTTTGACTATTCCTGACCATGTGGTTCAAGAGCCTTTGGAAATGGCTTGTGGGAAGAGTTTGGAAAGGTTTGAAGATGTCACCTGAAAGAGTGGTACTGGAACAGCTTAGGATGTTCTGTAGGTAGATTCTGGTCAAAGATCAGAAGACCAGAAGCCTGATAGAAAGCCTGCCAGTAAAGACCAGGATCAGGAGGTTTCTGCTGGGAAGAAAGACTGCATTGGTTGTTGGACTCCACACGATGTGTGTTACAGTTTGGCAGAAAGTTTGTATGCATTTTGCTAGTGTCCAGAGATTTTGCCTGAGACTAAGATTAAGGGCAAATGACTGATTAATCTGGCAAAAGAAATTTCAAGGCAGTCAAATGTTGAGGCACTGGCTTGGCTATTGTTGGGGGCTTCTGGCCA
>RJWM01036541.1:0-17831 GCA_004363535.1 Dasyprocta punctata
AGAAATGATAGAGAATTTAAAAAATTAGTAGGAAATTAACACTAGTTAATTTGTTGCATATTGTTATCTTTGAAGTAATTATTCAGATTTCAAGATTTAGGCATGAAAAAATGATCAATCAAACAATGAAAGCACAAACTGTTCTTTTTGATGAACTTACAGAGATTAGTAATATAATTATCTGGTATATATACACACACACACATATATATGTATACATATGTACATATAATCTTTTCTCTTGTCTCTTTTCTCCTTTCCCCATTCCAGTTGTTCTTACATTTAGAGAATTTTCATTCCCTTTCATTTTCACAGTGTACAATATTTATTGTACATTTTGAATTTGATTACACTTTCAGTTTTTTTTTACATTGGGAGACAATACAGTATTTATTTATTTATATATTTATTTGTAGACCTATCACAAAAGATACCCTTCAACAGAATAGAAAGCCCAAAAGTAGACTTGTGCATATAATGTCTATGACAATATGGTATTTAGACTTGTGAGTTTGATTTATTTCACTGATGTCTCCATTTACCAATAAAAACCTCAAGTGTATCTTTCTTTATAACTCAGTAATATTCCATTGTATAAAAATACCACATCTTTTTTATCCATTCCATGGTTGATAGGAATTTGGGTTGTTTGCAAGATTTAGCTGTTACAAGTTGTAACAGCTGCTACACACGTGGGTGCACATATATTACTGTGGCATGATGTTTTCAATTCTTATGGGAAAATACCCAGAAGGGAAATAGCGGGATTGAATGGGACCTCCAATCCTAGTTTTTTTGAGGAATCTCCACATTGATTTCCACAGAGGTTGTACCAGTATACACTCCCACTAACAGTGGAGAAGTGTTCCTTTTTCCACACAGCCCAGCAAAAATTTGTTATTGGTTGATTTCTTGGTGGCACCCATTCTTTCTGGAGTGAAATGGAATCTCAGTCTTGTTTTAATTTGCATTTTTTGAATGATTGGTGATGTTCAACCTTTCTTCATGTATTTATTTGCCATTTGTGTTTCTTTAGCTGAGAAGTATGTGATCATCTCAGATGCCCATTTTTGGATTGGGGTTTGAATTGGGGGTCTGATGTTTTTCAGTTATTTCTGTGTTCTAGATATAAATCCTTTGTCTGAGGGACAGTTAGCTAAAATTTTTTCACACTCTGTGGGTTTTCTTTTCACTCTGTTGGTGATTTCTTTTGAAGTGCAAAAACTTTTTAATAAGATGAGATCCCAATTGATTCTTTGAAACATTTCCTGTGCAATTTGTGTTTTGTTCATGAACTCTTTGCCTACCCCTATGTCTTCAAGATTTCTACCTATCTTGTCTTCCAGTAGATTTAGTGTTTCTGTTTTAATATTTAGATGTTTGATCCATTTTGACATTAGTTTCATGCATGTTGATAGACACGGGTCTAGTTTTAGTCTTTGACATGTGGAAAGCCAATTTTTTGAGCACCATTTATTAAACAGGCTATCTTTCTTCCAGTGAACATATTTGGCCCCTTTGTCAAAGATAAGGTGGCTGGTAGTTGTGTCTACATCTTCTAACCTGCTTCCTTGATCCTCAAGTCTGTTTTTTTGCCATTATCATGTTGATTTTATCACAGAAGCTTTGTAGAATAATTTCAACTCAGCGATTGTGATGCCTCCTGCCTTGCCTTTGTTGCCCAGGATTGCCTTTGAAATTCTTGATGTATTCTGTTTCCAGATGAATTTTAGGAATGTTTTCTCTAAATCTGTGAGGTCTGTTAATAGTATTTTGATCAGGATTGCATTAAATCTGTGTAACAGTTTTGGGAGTATGGCCATTTTCCGTAAGTTGGTTGTTCCTATCCAATAACAAGGGATATCTTTCCATTTTCTGCTATCCTCTTCAGTCTCCTTTTTTAGAGTATTATAGTTTTCAATGTATAGATCTTTTACACCACTTGTTAGATTTATTCTAAGTATTTCATTTTTTTGATGCTCTTGTGAAAGGTGTTGTTTCCATAACTTCTCTCTCAGTGAGTTTTATGTTTGTGTCTAGGAAGGCTATTGATTTTTGAGTATTGATTTTGTATCCAGCTACATTGCTGAGTTCGCTAATTAACTCTAGTAGTCTTTTTTTTATTGTAAAGAGAATAAAACAAAACAAAACAACACAATAGAACAGAACAAATCAAATCAGAACAGAACAATGCAAGCAACACAGGACTTCAAAACAAAATAGCAGAAAATCAAGAATGACTTGCCATAATGTCTCTTGCTTTCTTTAAATTAGGTGTCTATACCTTCTCACACAATAATATCAAACAAAACAAAACACAACAAAACCAATCAAAACAAAAGAATGAAAGCATTATGGGACTTCCAAACAAGATAATAGGAAATCACAGTGGCTACTATAATGTCTCCTGTTTTCTTCAAAATAGCTGTCACATATAATGAAATCAAACAATAGAAAACAGACCAAAACCAACCAAAACAAAAGAATGAAAGCATCACACGACTTCAAAACAAGATAACAAGAAATAAACAATGGCTACTATAATCTCATTTTCTTTAAAATATCTGACCATACCATCACACACAACAAAACCAAATAAAATGCAACACAATAAAACCAATCAAAATAAAAAATAAAAGCATTATAGGACTTCAAAGCAAAATAATAAGAAATCAGCAACGCTTACCCTAATATATCCTGTTATCTTCAAAATAACTGTCCACACCATCAGACACAGTAAAATCTAACAAAGCAAGACAGAACAAAACCACATCTAATAAAATTATGGGAATGATACAAGAGTTCAAGACAAGACTATAAGAAATTAACAGTGGTTACCACCTCCTCCCCTAGGTGTTTCCTCCCCTATCACTTTTATAATATCTATTGTGCTTTTTGGATCCCACTAACTCCTTCAGTTTTTTATGCTAGGGAGATAAGTTGGTGTTGACCTGTATAAGTTCAAATCATTTCACCCATTAACATGATCTCCATTTGTCTACAAGAGCCTCGAGGTTATCCTACTTTATAGCTGGGTAGCTTTCCAGTGTGTGAAAATACCATACCTTTCTTATCCATTTTGCAGCTGATGGACATGTTACCTTTACTTTTTTCCAGTCTCCTATTACATGGAACAATTGTTTTCTCTCCTTTGATTTTCAGTCTATGGATTTTCTTTTGAGATAAATGTGTTTCTTATATACACTATGTTGATGGATCTTTTTTCTTGATCCACTCTCCCTGTGTTTCTTTTTGTTGGTGAATTGAGGCCATGTACATTAATGGTTACAACCACCATACATTGATTCACCTCTGCCAAGCTATCATCCTGCTGTTGGCCCTCCACTTTTCCCCTTCATTCAGTTGCCTATCCTGTTTGGTGATCCTCCTCTGCTATTCCTGGAACCATTGTCATCTCTATCTCTTTCTAGAATATCTTTCAGCACTCTCTGTAGGGTTGGTTTTGTGGTCATGAATTCCTTCAGTTGTTCTTTATCATGGAAATATATTATTCTTCCATCAATTTTTTTTTTTTGCAGCACTGGGGATTGAACTCACAACCTCACGCCTGCCAGACAGGAACTTAAGCCACTGAGCCAAACTCCCGGCCCTTTTCTATCAATTTTGAAAGATAGTTTTGTAGAGTACATCAATCTGGGTTGGAAGTTGTTTTCTTCCAAGATTTGAAACACATTACTCCAAACTCTTCTTGACTTGATGGTTTGTGTTGAGAAGTCTGCCATGATTCTGATGGTCTTCCTTTATAGGTGATCTGTTTCTTTTCTTTGACAGTTTTTAATATTCTGTTCTTGTGCTGAATTTCTGGGATCATGATTATTACATGCATGGGTATAGATTTATTTTGATTCTGGCTAGTTGAAGTTCTATATGCCTCACTTATCTGTATGCCAGACCCTTTTCCCATGTTTAGGAAGTTTTCTGCTACTACTTCTGTAAATAGCCTTTTTTTTCCATTGTGTTGACCCCTGCTTCTTTGATGACACCTATAACTCTTAAATTATTTTCCTTTGCAACATCTTGCAGCCATTGAATTGTTATTTCCTGGTTTCTTGTTATTTTTAAGAGATCTTTCCCTTCACAATCACTAGCTGCAATCTTGTCTTCAAGGTCTGAAAGTCTATCTTCAGTCTCTTTCAAGCAGTTTTGCCACCTTTTGATTGCCTTTTTAATTCCCTGAATATCTCTTTGAATCTGTTTCATGCGTTGTAATTCCTTTCTATATTGTTCATTCAAGGTTACCATCATTTTACTATGCTCCTGTTTATCTATGACTTCTTTAGATATGTTCAGTAATTCTTTCACTATGCTTGTGATTTATTCTTTTACCTGAGACACAATTTCTGATCTGATTACTTTGCAGGCTCATGAAGTTGTTTCTTTACTTTAGTTGCAATCTTCTTGGAGATTTAAGGTAAGTGACTTCCATTTTCTTCCATATCTCCCATACTTGTTCTGGGTGGGATGGAGGTATGAGATTGCCTTTTGATCCTTCATCTTGACTTTCTCCTGGGTTCCTCCCAGCAAGCTGGTTGTGGGGTCCCAGGCACTTTCTACAATGGCTTCCCCTCTGATGTGTAGGGGAATGGGACAAGCATCAAGGTTTCTCTGATTCCAGGTTCCCAGGGAGGCAGAAGGGCATGGAGTGGTCTTCTTCTGACGCATGCAGCTACACTGGTGCTTCCTCAATGGCCAGGGGTGTGAGGTGGTGGTTGGGCTTCTCTCAACCTACAGTTCTACACCAAGAGTCCCCTGATGGTGGCAGGCACACAGGGGTGTGTTTGTCTGGTTCTTCCCCTGAAGGAAGCAAGGGGTCTCCAGTGGCGGCCTGTAGGTGCATGGGGCTTACCTGGCTGTGTGTCTCTGCTCACACTGGCTGCCCCTGTAAAGAAAGCCTTCTGATGGCGGCAGCTGCCAGGCAGAGGTGGATCTGGCTGTTTCTCTCTGACCATGGTGGCTGCCAGTGGGAAGCAAGACTTTAGATGGCAGGGCCAGCAGGCAGAGGCAGATATGGCTGGTTCTCTCTGCTTGCACTGGCTGCCTGCAGGAAGCAAACCTTCCGATGTCAGGGCCGGCAGACAGAGGCAGATCTGGTTGGTTCTCTCTGCCCTCACTGGCTGCCCACTGGAAGCAAGCCTTCTGATGGTGGGGCTGGCAGACAGAGCTATGGACTCCTTTTTTTATCCTAATTTGTCAATTATGAGATACAAAGAATTTAGTTCTTCTATATACAATACTTTTGAACATTTTTGGAAGACTAGGGCATATAGTCATTCTAGGTGGTTGCTTTTAGTGTCTCTGGTCAAACTACTAAAGAAAACTTATGAATTCCAAACCC
Organism: Dasyprocta punctata; assembly: GCA_004363535.1. Taxonomy (NCBI): domain Eukaryota; kingdom Metazoa; phylum Chordata; class Mammalia; order Rodentia; family Dasyproctidae; genus Dasyprocta; species Dasyprocta punctata. Next base: position 5,357 of record RJWM01036541.1, read on the forward strand.
ACAAAGAATTTAATGGATTCTAAGTTAAAGAGGAAGTAGTAAAAAAAATAAGGAGCCCCAAGTTTCAAATTTCCACCTCCAGACATGAATGAAAATTCTAAAGGTTTCTAAATGTATCCTGAAGGAGAATCTTCTCTCTGTTAACTGTAGAAGTGAGACTGCCAAAAACCAGACAGTAACCCTCATAATTGATTGAATAGCAGCCAAAATATAATGCTCAGTCTTAGAGCACATCTGCATTTAAATATGGGCACTCGATGAAAAAGATTGGGATCCTGTAAACTGTGATGATGATGTTTGTGAGGAAACTTACAAAAACAAGGGGACACTGAACTCCTAAATTCTGATGAGAATACTTTGCAAAAGGGCACATTATCAGGCAGAGAACCAAGACTTACTGAAGAGCTTGTTGAAGACCAAGGGAATACAGAATGTGTAGTAGAAGAAGGTAGTTACACAGACCAGCTATGGCTGGATAGCCAGTTACAGAAATGAGGAGTGTAATTCTCATGAGCATTACTTTCCTTTTTTGGTAAACTCATTGTGCATATATACACATGTATTAAGTGAGTTTTTTTACTTTCTTTTTTGTGACATAGCATTGATTGACTTAATGTTGGTAATTAGGTATTGACAAATCTACATTATAATATTTAAGTTATGGAATGTCAGGAAAAGAATAAACATCCCCCGCCAAAAAAATTCTCTTATTTTCTGGAAGTAAGTCAGTGCATTTTCATTTGTATACAGGACAACTGTATAATAATACACACAATTATGAACTTGGTATACTGTTTGGGGGTTAGATATGATGTAGAGATGTGTCTGGTTATCATGACAACAAGGGTGGATTGTGATCTTTAATTGTGATATGCCAATTTGACTTAAGAACCATCTAGCAGAAAACTAAATTTCTCTGTGTGTCTATGGTGATTATTAAGTAGGCTAGTAAACTAAGGGGAAAGGATCCACTTTAAATGTGTATTGCACAAACCAATAGACTTGTAGCCTGAATAGAAAAAAAAGGGAAAGAAGAAATTGTTTCTTTACTGAAGGAGCTGTTCTTCACCACTGCCATTGTATGTTAGTCTCTAGCTTCTCCAGCACAGACATGCACCAGTGACTATGGTGAGCTACCAGGTCTTTCATGTCGATTGGTGCAGAAAATGTTTTTGACAAAATTCAGTATCCATTCATTATGAAATCCCTGAAAAAATTATTTATTGCACATCATAACTCAATATAGTAAAAGCTCCATATGGCAAACCCATACCCTACACCACTCTGAATTCTTTTAAAAAGAAAGAATTCCATCTAAAAAGAGGAAGAAGACAGCGGTGTCCACTCGTACCACTCCTACTCAGCATAATCCTGTAAACTGTAGGTGGAACAAGTAGGGAAGAGGAAAAAAGCAATACAAAGAGAAGGAAGTCAAATTCTCCTTCTGAAGATGATAGAATCCTATACAAAGAAAACCAGATAGACTCCACTGAAAGCCCATTATAACTGATAAAAATCTACCAAAGTATAGTAGTTTATAAAGTAGACATGGACAAACTAAAACCTTTTCCATGTATCAATAATGAACTGAGAACGAGTTTAAGAAAACAAAAATATTCAAGCAGCTGCAACATAAAATAAAACAATACAAAAACAAAACAATTCAAAACAAAACACACCTTGAATCATCTCGGCCAAGGAGGAGAATGATCTCTATAGTGAAAATTATAGAACACTGTACAAAAAAATTGAAGAAGACCATAGAGTGTGGTGTAATCTCCTTCGATGTACAATAAATATTGTTAGAATGGGATCATCATGACCAGGGGGTGATGGAAAGCAGAATAAAGAGGTCTTTTTTTTGGTACTGGGAATCAAACTCACAACCTTGCACTTACCAGGCCGGCACTTGTACCATTGAGCTATATCCCCAGCCCCAAGAGGTCTTTTTTTATTAACCAAAGAAGTCTTCATAATAACAATAAAGTCCTTTTATTCTATTTGATCTGCACCACTCAACTTAAAGCAAAACAGAAACATGAGAAATCAAGGCAAAAAAAAAAACCTTTCCAAGAACTCCAAACTCCCCCAAATCAGATCTATGAGTCATTGATGAGTGAGAAATCAGAAACCTGATGACTGAATGACTCATAAAGATAAAAGGAAAAACAAACAAACTGGGTAAACTCAAATATATGCTATACTAAACAGATAACAGGCTTAATAAAAATTGATCAGTGATTTTAAAAACACAAATAAAAAAGTAACAGAGCTTACCAAAATAATTCAACATGAATGACCAATTTAGCAAGGAAATAGAGTTCATGAAAAGATGCCAAACAGACATCCAAGAGATAATGAATTCTGTTGGAAGCATGGTCAGCAGAAGTGAGCGTTGCAGGGAGACTCTATCAGAATTAGGAGATGAGTCTGATACACAGGATCATATTCTCAGACAGACATTAAAAACAAGACAACTGACAGTGGATATCATAACTGAGATGGCTACTGTGTGACTAATGGGAGAGTGACATTTATGGTGTGGATTCATGAAACAAAGAATTGATTTATGTCTCCTGGAATGGTATGAGAAAGTGACAATGTTCGTAATACTGTAAGAAAGATGGAAAATGCCTAGATAGGGTCAAAATAGGGACATGGCCCTTTAAGAGGTAGAAGAATCACAGTCTGTGTAATGCTCTGTGACAGTGAGCAGCAGGTGGTTTTGTAGTTTTCCTGTAAAGCAGGAAGTCTGTGGTTTTCATTCTGTGCAGGCAGCCTCATTCGTCGTTGTGCAGGTTGTCACACCTATGCCGGTTTCCTGCATGAGCCACACCCCTAACAACAATTACCCACCAAAGGTGTAACCACCCTTCGAGGGAGGGGGTCCCTGGGCCCATACCCCTTAAAAACAGGGCCACTGCCTTATATTCAGCAGTTACCAAGATCTAGGGCCCCTAATCCTTGGAGTGGCTTTGTACCATTCCCTGCTGAAAATAAACTTACTTTCCCTTTGCACTGTCTTCTGACTCCTCCTCCTTTTTCTAAATTGTGACAGAGAAAAAAGCCAGGGAAAATTGGAGAATGGACTGGTGACTCCAGTACCACTGTATGTGACTGTACTACTTGGAGTAGCTCTTATTTTAAAACTTATGAGTTAAGATGTTTCAATTTAATATTTGTGGACCAAGTCAATCTCTAGTAAGTGACACCTGGAACACCAAAACGGCTCACCAGGGGAACTGGTTCTTTAAGGAGCGTGTGTGAGACAACCTGCCTGAGATGTCTCCAAAATGTAATCTCCCAGGTGACCTGAGTTATTCTGACATGACTCTACTACAGCAGTGGTGAAAAATCTTTTTACTACAGTTGGATTTTTTTGAACAAAACATCCAGCTGTAGTACATGTGCCATAGGTTTGCCACCCGGGTAAAGAGGTGTTAGGGTGACTGAAAAGAAAATTAAAACCAACCACCACCATCTCTATGCTTGCTGTATTTATTCAAGCATCTAAAAATTCATCTGTACACCATTTCTTCTTGCAGTCAACTCCTCATTCAGTTTCTTACTTTTAATTTTAAAATGAAAAAAGAATAAAGATGATGACAGAATTTCAAAGCAAAGTAATGGAAGATTTAGAGTGGCAATATATTTCATATAGTTATCTTCAAATTAGTTGCTCAGATTATAAGATATAGGCATGAAAGTATGATTAAACATTGAAAGCACAAACCATTGTTTTTGATGAACTAATATTAGTGCATAATTGTCTATCATACATATAATTATCTGTCATATATATATATATATATATATATATATATGTATGTACGCATGTATAATCCTTTCCATTCTTTCTTTTCTCCTTTCCCCCATCCCAGCTGTTCTTTTTTTAACCAAGAACCTTCTTCTGAGGGAAAATAACTTTGTGGAGAACTTGAGATTGGATTGCCATGTACTACCCCTTTTTCTAATTTGTGATACATCAGGAGAATTAAGGTCTGCAACTTAGCAGTCAGAGCTAGATTCTTATTCCCTCTCTACCCTTGAGCCTTTGTTGCTCCCCAAATCTTCCTCCATAAGAGGTGCACCATTTTCTCAGTGTTGATGTGAGGATGAAATACAAAATGGATTTCATACATGTCAGTGCAAAGCTGATTGCTGCCCTCCTGGATATCAGCAGGAAATGACATTTGCTTCCCTCCTTTGTCCTCTTAAACTCTTGCAGCACACACTCCTCCCCCAGCTTCCTCTGTTTCCAAAGAAAGGATGTATTTTGATTCAGAGTTAAGCTGCTACTGAAACGCTCATCACCTTCTGTGTCCATCCAGTTAGAATTTTCTAATAAAAAATGGTATTTAATATCTACTATCATTTTAAAATGATATATTCAAGCCCTCTATATAATCAAGCCCAGGTCTTGCACAGGATGCTGGGACAAAGATGCACGTGAGTAACCCACAAAGCAGTCATTTTGGCCCCTTGTAGGGATACAAAGAATCAGGGCACCTAGCTACGTTTAAGCACTTTAGAAAGCCCTGGGATCACTGCACTGTGACAGGTGACTCTACCAGGAAAGGTACAAATGGTTTCTTAGCAGTTTTTCCTGGTGTGGACTTTGGGTGACTTTGATATTTCCAAGAGATGGAATCAAGAGTTTTCAGGAGAGGAAAGAGAACAAGAAAGCACCTAGCTGCAATGGAAGGTGCATAGCATTAAATGACAAAAATCATCTCAGCTGTCTCTTTCCTGACACCATCTCCCTATCCCTGAAGCTTTGTGCTCAGCCAAGCCATGTACCACCACTAAGAAGGTTCATGAGAAAGGAGGTAGAAAAAGCTTCTTCAAGTTAGACAGCAAACTTACAGGTATTTCATGATCAATTAGAAGTCTGATCAAGTTCCTGTTCCACTGTTTTTGCTGAATTCAATTGATCCTGAAGGTGTCTATAGCATAGCTCCATACCTCTGATGAGAACTAAGTCAGAGGAATTGTCCACAGCTTAAGAAACTCTGAGCTGATTCAAGGACACCCTTAACTGTGCTCACTCAGTAAAGGCCTTCTCTCCAAAACATTTCTGTATTATGGTAACGCCCTTAACTGTGCTCATTCTGTAAGAGCCCCCTCCCCTTGTTCCCGGAGTGTTGCCATTGTTTCAAGACTAGCCTGTCTGTCAATATATGAGTCAATGTATGTAACCAATCATGTAACATTTTGTCATTTGCTTTGTACCTGTCACTTGGAAATTCTATATAGACTAAAGTCCTCTCTAATTCGGGGGCTGTTGCCTTTGTAGAATTATCCCACAACAGTCTGTGGGCATAAAGTTTAAATACTCTTTGTATCTCCTCGGTACAGAGTCTACCATTCGGTTTGGTAAGGTTTCGCTTTCGCTTGACTTGGAAGTTTTCCCACAACACTGTGACTGGTGTTTCAGCCAGCACTGTGGACCACTCAACAAGTTGTCAGTGCAAGCTGAAACCAGGTACCTGGTGTCGAGCAGAAGGGGCTCCATTGGCTGCGCATGAGGCCACACCTGAAGTTGTTTCTGCAACCGAGAAATGTGTGAAAGTCCTCTAAAGCATTAAGAAGAACATCTGTGCATTAAGGTGGCCAAATTCAGTCATTGATTACTAACCAATGCCATCTGCCTGAGAAGTGGGAAAGTCTCAGTCCAAAGTGTTAAGCAGGTGCTAAAAGCCTTTGGAGGCACTGCTCTGGCAATGTCCAAAGGTGCCCGTCTCATGGGTGCAGCAACTGCAGGTTTCTTTGTTTTGATTGATATGTACAGCCTTGTGCAAGACGCGGTGCATTTGCATAAGGGGGCAAAGACAGAGTCAGCTGCAGAGCTGCGGCAACAGGCCCAGGTCCTGGAGGGGAAGCTGGAGGAGCTCATCCAGATCCATGAGAGTTTGCAGTCGGACCTAAGTGACACCTTCCCGAAACGGTGCAGAACTCCAGACACATGTGCTTTTCAAACAGATGAACAAGGGCAGGAAGTGCTATAGAGGGGAAAAGAGTGTGAGATGAAGTCTATGCAATTGGGTGTTAAGGAATTTTGCATTTCTGTGGCTGAGCACAGCCAGGCAGGGGTTAATGCAGATGGAGTGCATTAAAGTGAAGGCAAGGACCTGGGGGCTGACACAGAGGTGAAACAGTGACTAAAGAGCATGAGAAATAGGAGGAAAGAGCTTATTTTGTCCTAAGATTTCACTTGGGACCTGGATAGAAGCAGCTGCAGAAAGTAGTGGAAAGTTCTGGAAGACAGAAGAGCAGAAGTTGGGAGCAGCCACAGAGTGTGCCTCTCTGCCAGCTTGAGCTCGGCTCCTTGAAGGTTTGAACTCAGCTCCTTGTCCTGCTGACTTGAACTTAGTTCCCTCTCACCCTGCTGCCAGGAGTTACTAAATGGAGCCAGCAGTTGCTTTGCGTTCTGAGGTCAGTTGGGCCTCTCCAAGATGCTTACTGGCCAATCTCGCTCTCCTAGGGGACATCTGAACCCGAATAACTCACCAGCCACTGCAGTCCACTGCGTCCACTGCTCCATTCACTGGTGCCTTTCTCTGTGGAGGCCTGTGGGGCTGCTGGGAGTCACTAGGCATCTACAGTTTCAGGCCGCCCTTCCCATGCAGTGAGTGAGTCAGGGCTCAGGGAGAAAGTGCTGCTGGCCGCCTCCCTCTTCCCTGTTGAAGTCTCCCTTTGGTCTCCCTGTGGGCTTCAATTTTCACCTCAGATCCTCGCTGGGTCTCAGGGGCCCATCTGGACACAAATGTCAGAGGGATTGCTTCTCTGCTGTTCACCATTCTGCCATCTTCCCAGAAGGTGGAAGCATCTTGACCTTACCACCGCCCTCTGAATCCCAACTGTTATCACTGTCCCTGAGAAAACTTTGCCTTCTTTTCCTGCATTGTTTCTCACCATACCACAGATAAACACAACCATTAACTGATACCTGGGATTTTGCTACCAGATCCAGGCGATATTGGTACCAGAAATGTGCCTAATGTTTTTGAGGTTAGCTTGAGAGAAACAAAGTACATTCCAGCTTGGACGGGTTCACTCTGGTAAACTTTATGAGGGTCCACCATTTTTGCTTCTGTCCTTCACCCAGATTCTGTACAGAGACACTCAAAGTCTAGACTCTCTAATTCTAAATCTTGCTGTCCCTTTCTTGGTTTGATGGCATCCTCTTCCTTTGGCAGTTGGTTAATTTATACCTAATTTTCTGGGAATAATTGGTTAATATTTATTAAACCAGAACATCAGAAAGAAAGAGCCAGACAGATCTGAGATATTATTTGGTACAGCAGCACCCCCTCAACAGACCAAAAACCTGAGGTTTAGAGAAGTTGATCACTTGACACCCACCTGGTTGATCTCTAAGGACCCCCAAGTTCCTTGAAATATTCCTAGAATCTGATTTCATCCCCCTCCCAAATTAATGACTGCTCCAATGCAGCACTTGAAATTTCATTAGAATTTCGATGAAAAGAGGGCTGGACACATGACAAATGCTCTGTGAAATCTGCTGTCACGGTCACCAACATCACCATTCTCAAGAATTCACAGCCTAAGCCAGGCACAGTGCTGCATGCTAGAAACTTCAGCATTTGAGATGCTAAAGGACGAGGATTTTTATTTCAAGGTCAACCTGACTACAGAGTGAGAACTTGTCTTAAAAAAAGAAGGACAAGAAGGAAGAAGAGGAGGAGGAGGGGAAAGAGAAGGAGATGAAAACAGAGAAGGAAAAGGAGAAGAGGAAGGAAGAGGAAGGGGAAAAGAGAAGAGGCAATGGAGGGGAAGTACAAAGAGAAGGGGCAAGAGGAGGAGGAGTGGGGAAGAAGAGGAAGGGAGGGAGCAGGAGGTTGTTGCTGCTAGACTAAGGCAGAGGTGAGCTGACACTGGACAACAGGACTGGAGAGCAACAAGGAAATAAAGTGATGTTGCTAGGTTGCAAGACAGCAGAGAGCATAAAGGAACTTCTGTCTCTTATTTTTATATTTTAATGGTATGTGCTTTGCAGTACGTAATGACTATATTCATCATGGGGAGTTAATACATATACATAAACATCTTAATTTTTTACTGCCCCTTTCTCTACCCTCCCTCCACTCTTTCTCAGTCTCTAGGTCCCCTTTAAAACTACTGTTTCTTTTGTATTTCAGCAAGTATAACTCTGGCTTCTTACCACTTTCACCTCTACAGTATTCCTGATCTTCCCATTATTTACTCCTGCATTTGTCTCTATTCCTGCCACCAAAATATATTTAGACCAAAATAAACCCTTTCTTTCTATCCCCACATCCTCTACTCCCTTATTATCACTAATTTCAGGCTCCAGAATCTTGACTTACTTTGACACAGTTATCTGTATCAACATCTTTGCACTGTGCCACCACAAAAAATTTAAACTCCTTAATATTCATTTACATAGACTTTATCTCATCCTCTGTATTAATAATTTTCCTGATATTTGGAAAAATACCCAACACATTCAACTTAAAGTTGGAGAGATTTCTTTTGGTTCATGGTTTTAGTGGGTTTAGTCCATGGTTGGCAGTCTCCAAGGCAGAAACCACATGGTAGAAGGGCATGATGAAGGAAAGCTGCTCAACAGATGGCAGCCAGAAGTAGAGAGAGGAGTTAGATGCAAGAATAATCACTTTCAGGGCACACCCAAAGTTATCCTCCCTTCTCCAATTAGGCACCAATGCCTAACAGGATATTCAATAATAAAATCATCAATAGATTAATCCATTGATGAGCATAGTGCCACTATGTTCCAATCACCTTCCAACATCCCCACCTCTGAACACATGAGATTTTGAGGAAATTTTAGGTCTAACCAATAATAACTTCTCTTCTTCTTTTTCAATTTTTCTTTTTATTAGTACAGTGCATGTTTGCAGCACTTAAGGATTGCATTCTTTGGGGGAGTTAGTACATGTACATAACACATCTTAATTCTTTTTTTTATCCCATACCCCTCTTTCATCCTTTCCCGTTTGTTCCCTTTCCATTTGCGAAATATGTATCTGCCTATTTCTTACTCTCTAACTTCTATTTTGCTCTTTATTTACATTTTGGGTTTCTCATATGAGAAACCATGGAGCATTTAAACTTGCATGTAGGTTTTCTTTCACTTAATGGTATGGTCTGAAGTTACATCCCTTTTTCTACAAATGACTCAGGAATACTCCATTTTTCCTCCCATAAAATGCTTTCAACATTCCAAGACCTCTCCAGCTCATGTCTTGTGACCTCTGCACTACTTATCGAGGGAGTCACTTGGTTACAAATACACTAAGTCTAGCATAAGGTAGTACAAGTTCATCAAAAAGATGATACCTGTGATGACTTCACCCAAGATCTGGGCTCCTGAAGTTATTTCCCAAGCATTTGGCCTGGGTCTCTAGAAATAATCTCTCCATGTCTCAGGGGAAATGGCCCCCCATTGCACCTTTGAACCCAGGCTTGCACATCTGTTAAACAAAGGAGAGGTTACCCACAGGAGTTCGCTAACCTTGTCTTTCTATGGATCCCAGGCTTGCTCGAAGCTTCTGACTTCCAGTCTTCCCGCAATCCTTTCTTCTTCACCATGTCTCCCAACAGCACAATTTGGTTTCCAGGGCTGATAAAGAACTGAGGAATGGATTTAGTTCCAAGGAACATTAGTGAAGTCATTCTAACTTCTACTGTCATATTCCATTTTTTTCTTCAGTGTTTTCTAACTTTCATTGTAAAGTCTTTCATCTTGATTAGGTTGATTCCTAGGCGTTAGATTTCATTTCTATTTTTACTTTTTTTTGATAGTGTTGTGAATGTAATTGTTTTCCTGATTTGTCAGCTAGCTCATTACTGTTGTTTAGCTATGCATTTGATTTTTTTAATGTTGATTGTGTGTCCTGCTACTTTGCTGAACTTGTTTGTCAATTATAGATGTCTTTTGGTGGAGTCTTTAGAATTTCTAAATAAGGATTCACATTGTTTGCAAATATGGATAATTTGACCTATGTTTTTTGTTTTCTTCTTATCCTTTTTTTGTGTATATTGTTTTTCTTTCTCTTGACTAATTGCTTTATCTAAAATTTCAATAGCTACATTGAATAGCAGTGGAGTGAGTGGACATCCACACCTGCTTCCCAATTTTAGAGTAAATTCTTTCAGTTTTTCTCTGTTCAGAATGATGTTTTTTGTGGGTTTGTGGTAAATAAACTCTACTATGTTGAGGTATAATCCTGTGATTCTTAGTTCCTTCAGGGCTTTTATCATGAATGGATGTTGAATTTTGTGAAGGCTTTTTCTGCAGCAAATGTGATGTTATGGTAATTCTTGCTCTTATTTACGTGGTCCACTATGCATATTGATTTTCATTTGTTGAACTGTCCTTACGTCTTGCCTTCCCTTTAACCAAATTGCAATCTGCATGAATGCTCCCTTGCTGTGGTCACCCACAAAAATGCCAAATTCCTTAATATCCAGTTGCATAGCCTTGATCTCATTCTTTTCCTCCTTCTATTATAATGCCTACGTCTGTCCATGCCTCTGTCTAGAACATGTGCCATTACCTATGCATTGTTTGGGGGAATGGTCACTGGGTCAGACCTAACTACAAAATCCTGTGGATCTCAATGAGCAACTCTAGCTTCTCCTGTTGCTCCTGAGCCTTCTGCCTCAGCTCTTCAGCTAGCAGTGCCTTTGCCCCCTCATGCAAATGCTTAGCGTCTTTCACAATGTTGTACACATCCCACCCAAGGAATAAACCTTTTCTGACCGTACTCCTGATCCGGGTTCCTCTGGTCATTGACAAAGTGGTGCCTCGAAATGCTCTTTGCACCTCCTGGGCCTTTTGGGCTGAGAGTCCCCTGGAGGTTGTGAAGCGGATGGCATCGTGTGCTAAGCGAGTGTTGACTCGGAGTATCCTGAAAGCGCGAATGCTGTCCCCCACGTCTTTAATGTTAATGTACAAGTTCACAAAATTTTGTATAAGCTGAAATATCATCGTTTCCATATCCCCTAGCCATTCTCTCACACTTTCCTCACAGGTTGACAGGATACGTTTGGCTTTAGCTTCAGCTGAGTGTATGTTTGAGTTTTCTACCATGGCAGTGCTAATACCAGATACAGCTGTCGCTGCTCCCAGACCTGACCCAACTACTGAGAGCAGCAGACTGGCCCCTTCTGTGACGGGTGATAGAGCCAGGCCAACAATGCCCAGGATTCCAGAGAGAGTCCAAACAGACCTGGTCATCACACTGGAGATGGTGCAACCTTTGTGCGTCTCATCAACCTCTTTTGCAAGGGCGTGAAGTTTTTGTATACATGACTCAATTTCTGCTTTCACCATAGGAAATATTTGCAAAAACTTCTTCCTAGCCAGGTCTTCCTGTAGCCTTCTTGTATCCTCCATTGTCCTGTTGGCTGTAAGCTTCTTCAAATACTCATGCAGCTCCTTTGCTTCATCCCTGCAATAGTAAAGCTGTGATGTTAATTTATCTGTAACATGGGCTCCATAGGAACTATCCTCCATAAATTACAGGGGCTTTACTATAAATCAAATGGAAATAAATTTTACAGATGTACAGGGTTTTTTCTTCACCAGTGAACATGTTTGGTACATCATAGATGGGTTGTGTGGTTCTTAATGAGCTCAAGGGTCATTGAATAAATTCATCTTAAAATGTTCTTTAGAGGCAGGCATTTGACAAGCTGCTTGCTCTCTTTAGGTCAATGTGACCACTAACAAGTTGTATGTAGAAGAGGAGCTCAGTAGATGAGCAAAGAGAAGAGAAAAGTGAAGCAAAGCAATGCTTCATTCAGAGAGACTTAGCACATAGTGAAAAATCAATCTAACTTTAGAATATGCCTCCCTTTGCCCTCATTACTGGCAAGTGATCTGTAGGCACTTGCAGTCTTTTGCCTGCTTGAATATTTGTGTTTGACTGGAGACCTTGGCTACAAGAAAATCCCATATCTAAAAATGCTCCCAACTCTGAAAGCTTTTGAACACATATACAATGTCACAGGAAGAAAAATTTCACATGTGACCTCGTTGGAAAGGTCATAGTCAAGATGCAGGCATGTTAAAAATATTATATAAAGTTACTTTCACATTATATATAGAAGCATAAATGAATTTGATCCTTTAGATGTGGGTCCTGTAACCAAGTTTTCTCATAATGTATTAAAAAACATTTAAAAATACAGCACTCAGGAGGCTGAGATAGGCGGAGCATTGTGAGTTCGAGGCCGGCTTGGGCTTCGTGAGCGCACGGCCGGCCTGAGCTACACAGTGTGAACCTGCCTCAAAGAACCAGGGCCGGGAGTTTGGTTCAGCGGCTTACGTGCCTGTCAGGCAGGCGCGAGGTTGTGAGCTCGATCCCCAGTGCCACCAAAAAAAAAAAAAAAAAAAAAAAAAAAAAAAAAAAAAAAAAAAAAAAAAAAAAAAAAAAAAAAAAAAAAAAAAAAAAAAAAAAAA
>RJWM01036542.1:0-18088 GCA_004363535.1 Dasyprocta punctata
AAAACATTTTAAAGCAATAAACAATAAATAGGAAAGTAGATAAAACAGAAATTGAGGTAATGAAGGAAAACTAACATAGTCTCCCCTTATCATTCCAAGAAAATTTTTGAAAAATAATAAAATGAATAGAAAGAAAAAAATAGATAACACACAAAGACAACTTAATTATTAATTAAAATTCTATAGTAGAAAACAGAGACTGCACAGGTAACAATTGGAAAGACACAGAAATATTTATCTTTATATGAGGTGATTAGTTTATATGACAAAAAGTTAATTAAAATATGACTATTGTTCTTTATGTTAATATTCTTCTTTAAAATAATTGTTACCAAATAATTTAGTAATGCATATTTACATATTTTAACGCATAATAATCAGTTTATATTTATGTAAATAATTCTGAATTTCAAATGGATTAAGCACTCTTTTATTTAATCTAAAAAATACAAAAATATCTTGAAAAGATAAATGAGATAATAAATAAATGTTGCCAACTAATCAAATATAAACTGGAAATAATTCTAGATGTTTACTAAATTTAATACATCTTTTCATCTTTATTATGTGTAAAATTTGATGATATTGTCTACTTTTTTGCAATTTTGGGGAAGATTAACAATGGTTGATATATTGCATATTATCTTCAAATTAGTTGTTCAGATTATATGATATAGGCATGAAAAATGATCAAACAATGAAAGCACAAAACTTTGTTTTTGATGAATTAATAGAGACTTGTAAAATAATTTTCTATCTTATATATATATATGTATATATACATACACATATATAATCTTTTCCTTTCTTTCTTTTCTCCTGCCCCTTTTCCCAGTTGTCCTTTCCTTTCAAGTAGTTTCTTTTCCTTTCACCTTCACAATATCTATTGTACATTTTGGATCTTATTTATTCTTTAAAATTTTACAATAGGGAGACAATATGATGTTTACACATGCAAGTCTGATTTATTTCACTTATTAGTATGGTCTCAAGTTGCACCCATTTACTTATGAAAGTCTTGAGTTTATCTTTCTTTATAACTGAGTACTACTCCATTGTATAAAAATATCACATATTTTTTATCCATTCTGTGGTTGATGGATACTTGGGTTGTTTCTAAGATCTGGCTATTACAAATTGTGCTGCTATAAACATGGGTGCACATATATCTCTGTGGTATGATGTTTTCAATTCCAGAAGGGACTAACTGGATCGAATGGGATCTCCAGTCATAGTTCTTGGAGGAATATCCACATTGATTTCCACAGTCATTGTACCAGTTGATACTCTGACCAGCAGTGGAGAAGGGCTTTTTTTTTTTTCCCACAGCCCCACCAGCATTTGTTGTTGGTTGATTTCTTGATGGTAGTATTTTCCCTGGAGTGAGATGGAATCTCAGTGTTGTTTTAATTTGCATTTCTCAAATGACCATTGATGTTGAACATTTGTTCACATATTTATTTACCATTTGTATTTCTTCAAATGAGAAGTGCATATTCATATCAGATGCCCATTTTTTGGATTGGGTCTTTGAATAATGCAATCCTGAACAAAATACCATTAGTATCATTAGCATACCTCACAGATCTAGAGAAAACATTCCTAAAATTCATTTAGAAACAGAAGAGACCTAGAATAACAAAGGCAATCTTGGGAAACAAAGGCAAGGCAGGAGGTATCACAATCCCTGACTTGAAATTATACTACAAAGCTACTGTGACAAAATCAGCATGGTACTGGCAAAAAAAAAAAGAAAGAAAGAAAGAAACAAAAACAAAAAAACAAAAAAAGCCAAAAAACAGACCTGAGAATCAGTGGAACAGATTAGAAGATGCACAAGCAACTACAAAGGTACTGAATCATTTTATCTTTGACAAAGGGACCAAACATGTTCATTAGAAGACAGATGGCCTCTTTAATAAATGGTGCTGGAAAAATTGGCTTTCCACATGCCAAACATTAAAACTAGATCCATGTCTAGCACCATGCACCAAACTAAAGTCAAAATGGATCAAAGATCTAAATATTAAAACAGAAACACTAAATCTGCTAGAAGACAAGATAGGTAGAAATCTTGACGATATGGAAGCAGATGGAGTTCATAAACAAAACCCAAACTGCATGGAAAAAACTTCAAAGAATCAACAACTTGTATCTCATTAAAAAGTTTTTGCACATCGAAAGAATTCACCAACAGAGTGAAATGACAATGCACAGAATGGGAAAAGAATTTAGCTGTCTCTCAAACAAAGGAGTTCTATCTAGGACCTGTAAAGGATTATCATCTACTTTTCATACCTAAGCAAGCTAAAATTCATAGAGGTTAAGTAATTGGCATAAATTACTGTGATGGAGTCATAGTAATTTCTATGTATATATATCATACATATATGATATATTATGTAATACATCATATTATATCTCATATGTGTCTTATATGATATTTCATGTATTTATGTTCATTGTTAATGACAGTAAACCATATTTTTGGGGTTTTTTATTAGTGTATGTCTGCTGTACATAATGATTACATTTTTTCTTTGTGAGAATGTTCTACATGTACATAACACAATGTAATTTTTTTTCATCCTTTTCCCCTCATCTCCCTCCCCACTCTTCCATCTCTTGATCTCCTTCCTATCTGAGAAAGACTTATCTCCTTATTTCTTATTGTCTTTAATTTTGCTTTCTATTTATGCTCTGGGTTTCTCATGCAAGAGAAAATGTAATATTTAAACTCATCTGTCAGACTTATTTCACTTAATATTGTAGTCTCAAGTTGTGTCTGTTTTCTTACAAAGATTCAAGTTTCTCTTTATGAGACAGTAGTACTCCATTGGGTGAAAATATCATGTTTTCTTTATACTTTCATGTGTTGATCAACATAGAGGCTACTTCAAGATTTAAGTATTATAGATTGGCTGCTACAAACATGACAACTGTATAGCAGATCAGCAAAGGAACAGATTTCTAAAGGCTGAATAAGGTAGACTTACAATAACTGCCTATAGGGTCAGATATGGAAGAATGCAAAAGAGCTATCTGTGTATTGCAGAGCTGTGGATGCAGTCAAAAGTCAAAGGCCTGGAGCTCACTGCAGAGTCCTGGGTGAGTCCCTCCCAGGAAGCTGAATCATCTCCTTTAAAAGGCTGGAGAATTTGCATCACAAGGCTAAAGAGCCTGAGTTAAAAAGTCTGGAGACAAGCTTTCAATGACAATGGCAAAGACCGGAGTTCCTCTAAAGATGCAAAAGTGAGACTTTTTTTTTCCTCTTTTTAAAATGTTTTTTAATTCTAAAAAGAAAAACAGTTAAAAGGAGAGAAATAATACAGAATTTAAAAAAAAGTAGTAAATCAATATTAGTTAATATATGCATATTGCTATCTTAGAAGTAGTTGCTCAGGGTACAAGTTCTAGGCATAAAAAATGATCAAACAATCAAATAATTACAGCACAAACTGTTCTTTTTGATGAATTAACAGAGGTTAGTAGTACAGTTGTGACTGGTGGGAAAAGCTGACAGCTTCCTGTTTGCACATGTTTAACATCTGGCTGTTATAATATATGGCCCTCTGTTGGAGAAGGACACTTATGTTGAAGGATATTTTTTAATTTAACTTTTTAAAAATATTGGTAATAGGTCAGCAACAGCAATGATTAGAAGTACAACTCAACAGAGGGCATTAAAACACATTGTAGTGTGAATATATACTTCTTTTTTTAATGTGATATTGACATTTTATGAATATTTTTTTAAATTGCTACGTTTATAAATTTGATACTTAAGGCATAGCCAGTATGAGACACTGAATTCGACATTTATTATAAAGAGCTGCTGCACTGTTATTTTTCTTTCCCTTTTTATTCCATCCAGGCTACACACCCATGACAGGGTGAGTTTTCCCTGCTCAATATGTCAATAATCCAGACACACTCATAACTATGCCAAACCAGTCTGCTAAGAATTTCTAATTCAAGTTGGCTCCAGTATTAAATCACAGGTGTGATTGTAACACTATAGTATGTTGCTTTAACTCTTTCTGGAAGATACCTAGAAAGGAAATAGTTGGATTGAATGGAATTTTTTGTTTGAGTTTTTAAGAGGAATCTCCATACTGATTTCCATAATGTACTAGTTTATAGTCCCACCAAAATATAAAAGTTTTCTTCCTCTCCTATCCACTGCAGCCTTGCTAGTATTTGTTTTATTTGATTTCTTGATGATACTCATTCTTTCTGGGGTAAGTTAGAATTTCACTGTTGTTTTAATTTGCATTTTTCTCCAGGCCAGAGATGTTGCACATTGTTTCCTGTATTTACTGTCCATTTGTTCTTCTTTTGAGAAAAGTCTGTTCATTTCCCCAGTCCATTTTTTGATTGGGTCTTTTATTGTGAGTAGTATAATTTTTGTGAGTCCCCTATATGTGGTAGAAATTAGTCCTCAATCTGAAGAATAGCTGGCAAAATATTTTTCTGTTCTAGAAGTTGTCTCTTCACTCTGTTGGTTTTTTCCTTTGCTTTGCAGAAGCTTCTTAATTTGATATCATCCCATATTTGATTCTCCATACTGTTTCCTTTGCAACTGGGGTTCTGTTTAGGAAGTCCTTGCCTATGCTTATGACTTCAAAGGTTTTACCTATTTTATGTTTCAGAAGATTATGTGTTTACATTTGAACATTTCAGTGTTTGATCCCTTTTGATTTTTGTTTAGTACATCATGAGAAATTTGAGTTTAGATTCAGTCTTCTACATGTGGATAGCCAGTTTTCCCAGCACTCTTCATTAAAGAGATTATCTTTGCTCCACTGTGTATTTTTAGCCCTTTATCAAAGATCAAATACTTGAATGTTTATGTGGTTTTTCTCCAGCTTCTGTTGCATTCCACTGATCCAATGATTGTTTTTCTTTCTTACTTTTTTTTACTCCCCCCACCCCCACCCCGCCGCCGGCCATGCTGATTTTGTCACTGCAGTTTTGTAGTACAGTTTCAAATCCTGAATTGTGGTGCCTCCCACTTTGCTCTAGTTACTCAGGATTGCTTCTGTTCCTCTGCATCTCTTCTGGTTCCACAGGAATTTTGGGATTATTTTCCATGTTCTTTGAAAAATGCTTTGGTATTTTGGTTGGGAGAGTTTTAAATCTCTATGGGAGTTTTGGAATTATGACCATTTTAAACTGTTTATTTTACTTTTCACTTATAAATAATATTTGCTGCAGTGGGAAGAAGTCATAATTGGTGAAAAAACAATTTTTTTCACTGTAAAAGGAGGGAGCGGTTTGATAAAACCGATTAATCTTTTAATACTTACACCTTTTAATCAAGTTCTTTTCTTTCTGCCATTTTTACCACAGTAGTAATTATACAAAATTTCTAATATATTTAGATATTTTATGTACATTTATTGATGATAATAAAAATTTGGACACGAAATAAATGTACCATAATAACTTAATGCCTAAATAACTTCTGCTGTATTAACAGAAGTATCCAGCTGTGTGTAAGATAATGCAAGAATCTAAAATGACCATTCAAGATTCCTTAGCCTTCTCTCCAGGACTGTTAATGAGCAAACAGGCCCATGATTATGTTTGGATATATGGCTGTTAAAGTTACAATTGGATTGTCTTTTACTTAACTAACTGGGAGACTACCAAGTGGGTCTAGTGAACCCTTTCAACCAGATAATTCTTCCAGCTGATTTCCAGGAGAAAGCAGAGAGCTGGAAAGCAAGGGAGAGATTCTTTGTGCTCCTGCTGGCTTGAGCAACTTATCACTTGAAATAACATGGAGAGGGCCAAGATCAAAGACAGGAGAGTGTCCTCTAGGAAAGGAGAGTGAGCCTGCAGCAGCAGGCAGAGAAAACCATGTGATTCAACCCCACAACAGCCAGAAAGGAAGTAGCACCAACAACCTAAGTAATAAAGTAGGCGGACTGTTTCATTATTTCTTTTCAAGAGTCCACCTGACTGTAGTACTGAAGCCCTAAGCTGACCTATCAAATGAATGTGTCCAGATTTATGACCTATGAAACTGTGAGTTAATAGATAAATATTAAGATATTTAAATTATGGTTATTTGTTAAGCAATAATAGAAACCTGATTTAAGGTTATTTAATATAGATCATAATGGGTCATTTTTCATGAAAATATGAATTACAAAATTAACATATGACTTAAATCTGATAATTTTTAGGAAACATTAATGTTGCTTGGCTATCAGAAGGGAATTTCAGCTAATACACTAAAACAGGATCATTAAAATTGTGTTTGTTATTCCAGATTTTAATATCATATATGGATATATGAATACATGCAAAATTAGAACAAAATTCTCATATAGTATAAGGACTACTATTATGTAAAGTTCACAATTACAACAATAAAAAATATATATATATAGATAAATACATATGCACATACAAAGAACTTTCAGAAAAAACTTTGAAACATTAACATTGATTTTAGCTGGATACTATGATTAAGAAGACATTTTTGTTTCAATTATGTAAGTACACTTAATGCTCCTTTGTCCACAATAAATGACATTACCTAGAGCAATGCCAAAGCATTTAGACACTGTGTTTGATCCTGTGTATAAATCTCTTATATGACCTCTGAAAATAAGAAATGCTTTTTTCTTTTCATTTATGTCTAGCAATTTTCTTCCTTCCTTTGAAAGTCCTCTATCCCCCTCCTTTCTATCCTCCTTCATTTTGCATTGTCACTTGCCCCCACCTTAGTTATCTTTTTCATCAAAGTAAACTATTAACTTCAGGTAGTTTATATAGGATTGAACTATTTCTTTTTTGTACGTTAAGAACCTATTAATATAATACCTGGTTTGTACTTTTTGCCAGTGGGTGAGATTGCTTATGAATCTGCCCAATGTAAGAAATTTAGAGTCACTATGGCTAATTTAGAATGAGATGCTTTTATTAGGATAAACAGATAAGCATGATGAAAAAACCATTCCAAAGGGGAAATACATGTTACATAATTTTATCATCACAGATAGGAAAAATATAATTTTGCTTTATTCAATTTTTGTTTTTATCCAAAGTATGCAGAGAACTACTCAAAAAGAAAGATGAGCAAAATAATTTCTTAAGGGCTATTTATGAACATATTATAATACATCCTTGTTTAGTGAAGACATTCAACATATCACTTCAAAAAGCATGCTTGTCACAATTCAGTGTATGAATGTAAATTATGCAACTACAATGACTGTTTGAAAATCCTAGCTTTGTATATTACTCTGAATTCTATATATATTCAGATTAGATAGGATTGGTATATCAATATCTATCCACCTTAGAGACAGAGAAATGAAAAAAGAGTGACAGAGAAAGACAAATGGACAGAGTCAAAGATGGAGAGAGATACAAAGATTTATTAAGGAATTGGCTAAAAGAGTTATGGAGATTCAAAAGTTCAAGATTTTAGGGTGAAAATCTGGAGATCTAGGAGAGCAATGATATAGTTCTGGTTCATATCAAAGGTCTAAGAGACAGAAAAAGTAGAAAATTAACATCATACATTTTAGTCTAGGTCTGAAGGCCTAAGGACCAGAAGAGACTGCGGATTTCTCTTTGAAACCTGATGTAAAGGGAGAGAAAGTCTTATACTTTACATCAAAGACAAACAGACAGATAGGCAGAGATGAACAGACTTCTGTCTTAGTGTGTTAGTCTATTCAAGGTTTCAACAGATGGGGTGAGTCTCATCCACACTTTGAGAACAATTTGCTTTACCTTTCAGCTCAATTGCTAATCTCATGCAGAACTACCTTCAAAACACACCTAAAAATGTTCAACCAAATATTCAGAAAACCTGTGACCTTTTAAACCATAGATGATTCATAAAATTAAGCACTACTTTCATTTTAGTAGTTTTGTAACTTTGTAAAGAATAGCTGACCTTTAGTGTTCTTTGATAATGAGGCTAGTAGTTTTCTTTACCTTACACTATTTATTTTAGCTTTTTGTTTCTTGAGACGGGGTCTTCCTAAGTAGTTCAGATTAGTCTTGAACTCAACATATAGCTGAGGATATCCTCAAATTCATGGAGACCATCCTGCCTCAGTCTCCACAATTCTAGGTTTAAAGGCATGCACTGCCAGACCCAATTTATTTTAGGTTTAAATGAAGTAATGGATGTAGATTTCTAAAAGCAGTATCAGTGAATAACAACTAGTTAACAAACATTAGCTAAATTAATAATTTCTTCACAATATTTGTCAATGTATAATAATAAAATTATTTATTGCCATGAGAGAAAAAAACATGAATTGCTACCTTTCTTTTTGCTTTGCTGAGACAAAATATCCAACATCCGATATTAAAGGAGGAAAGGCCTATTTTAGCCTACAGTTTGTAGAGCTTTAAATCCACAGTTGGCTGGCTCAAAGACAGGGTGGCACTGCACAGGGCCATACCAGAGGAGACAGTCCACTGCAAGGCAGGCAGGAAGCAGCAAACCATGAGCAGCATCAGCAACCCTGCCTTGTTTCTTTCTTTCTATATCCCATCCTGGCTGCAATCTTATTGATTGTGTCCACCCATATCCAGAGGGGGTCTTCCAATATCCATGCCCCTAATTTCAGTATCAGACCCTTGATACATATTCAGAAAGCCTAATCCTACCACCTTCAAAACTCCCCAGCATGAGGTTTTGGGGAGATATGCAATCATAACCATTGTACTTCTCTTTATCCTGTTAAGAAATTTTTATGCTTTCTCACAATAGCAATAAAATGTGTTTGCTCTGGAATAAATTTTAGATATATTGTAGTAAAATGTTTTGCTTTAATTTATGAGGTTAGTTGATTGAAAACAATCAGTCTGTATAGCAGGGAAGGAAACAGGACCTACTTCAGGATTTTGAACTGTCTTTAGTAGAGCGACACTTCTAAATATTGAATCATCCTGGAATTTGGTGACTGAGTAAGTGACTAAGTCAGACCTAAGATTTTATGCATACTACGCCACAAGATGATAGTATGACTCTTTGTGGGAACATAGTTTTCATAGCAGTATGCTAAAGGACTTCATAATTTCAGAGAATGAATAAATTGGCAAGCAAATTATTTTAGTAACAGTTTCTCTGAATGTTTCTATTTACTTCAAATTAAGGAATATAAACTTTCATAAAAGGTAACAAAATGAACACTATAAATATATATGCAATATTTTATACTTCTAAAGCAAAGATTAAAACAGCATTCTACTCTATCATTTAACTTCAGGTTACAGTATTCACAGAAATAAGGAAAAGACAAATTGAATGTTAATTTTTAAAATTTCAGTTTCTTATGGGAGTATTTATTCCCTTTTTATTCATTCTTTTCCCCTAATCTAGCAAATAAATAGAACCATTTTCTTCATAGTTCAAAGTAACCTAGTAAAAATAACTATGATTATGTTGTACATTAGATCAAAGTGTTAGGAAAGGAATCTAAGGAAGTGTCATTAGCTAAAAAGTGAATGTGATTGGTAAAAGGACTGGGAAAGTACAAATATATGAGGAAGTGATTTTTCATTTCTTTTCATCATTTGTTTAATAAAGTGTAGAGGTGCAGAGTTCAAAGTTATTTTACTTCTTTCTCAACATCTTTATAGACAGCAATAACCCTTTGTCAACTAATGAAGAAAGCCTTCTGAAGCTGATTATAAAATGTGTTGTTACATTGAACTTCCATTTAAGTAGTGCATTATCTATCTTTGCTCCTTATCATACTATATTTACAGGACTTATTGCAGCCTCTGTTCTCTTTAATATCAACTGCTATAATCTAGGAAGATTGTTATTTATTTGCCTAATTAACAAAGCAGGAGACAGTTTCACTGTGTATTTCAGGCAGCATATGAGCTATTTGTACTTTGCTATGTGACTTAGCATTTTGTGGGGGAATAATTACTTATTTACTTAGTATACCACATGAAAACATTTTTGAGTCTCAATTGCTGGAATTTATAACCATTTTTAGTCTTCTATTTTATTAATTTTATTAAATTTGAAGTACATTTTTCATGATTCATTGACTTGTGTGTTGATGGGTTAACTAAAAAATTTGTAACAATAAATAAAAAGTTTCCTTAAATTTTTACCACATTTATGTTAATAATAACATGAGGCTTTTGGTATGTATTATATATTTCATGAGATATCAAGCAAATGAATTTTTATCAGTTGTACATTGACCTATATGTTAAGTAAAACCTGGGTTTCTTCCTGAGTTGGGGTCTTTGTTCTGGTTAGCCATCACCCTAGCTAGACTTGGAAATCCCTTGGCTCCCCACAACTACAAATATGCTTTAGTGTCTTTGTTCTTGCCATGGGTTGCACTGAAAGTGGTAGATTGGAATTAACTCTCTAGAATTCTAACCACCTGTACATGGGGTTACAAATATAAACCCCCTGGGCCGGAAGAAGGACTGACAAGGGCCTATAATAACTATATATAACAATAAACTTTGGAAAGTTACAACAAATTTTCAAAACCATTCATTTTAAAACCTTTGGGACCCTAGGGATCAAAGTCAAATTCATGAATCTGATCAAAGAAAACTACAGAAATTCTACAGAAAATATCATCATTAGTGGTGAAATAAAGAGTAAAATGAAACAGATAATTGGAAGTAGAGAAAAAGATGTACATATGTTAACATTTATGCTCCAAATTATATCAATGAAGAGAATTTTATATGTTATCTTTTTAAAAACATTTTGATATATGGATATAAGATATTCAAAATACAGTAACGGTATCAAGCCTCTATTGGGTTCAAATATAAACTCAAATGTGTTCTCTGGAATAATTTGTACACAGTTTTTCTCTTAAATATAGAATTTTCCAATGAAACCATCATTCCTTAATGATTTGTAGAAATATTTGCATTTTAAACTCAATATTTTAATACATAGAGGAATGTTCAGATTTTGTATTTGGGGTGCTAAATGTTTTCTTAGGTTTTGTCCATTGCATCAATTTTCTAATACATTTTTGGCAAAACATCTTACACAGCATTCTCATCTTCTTTGTGCGTAGTCCTAGTTTCTTAATCGGTTTTGACTTTGGTTTATGAATCATACTGATCTTTTCAAAGAACTAATAATTACTTTCACTAATTTTCTGTGGTAGTACATATTTCATGGTCTTTTAATATTATTCTATTCTCTGTCTTTGGATTTATTTGAGTTTAGTTTCTCTTTGGGCTTGTTTGGGTTTATTTTTTCATTCCTGTTGAAAATTATTTGAATGGAAACTTATCTCTGTTTAAAGTAAATGTGTTTATAGCTATATAAACCCCAAAGTACCAATAACCAAAAAAATTAAGAAATAAAAAATGAACAACTCCCCTGACTTGGTAGCACTAGGTAGACCCCAGCACCTTGTAGGCTAGGTGAGTACTAAATCATTCTGCTTCATCCCAAGCCTTGGGCCCTGTTATTTCCTCTGGTCTAGACACAGTGTAGATTTTTGCTTCTTCTATTTGTTATTTCCTAAAAATGTTAATCTCATCTCCAGTTTATTTTCTTGTATCCTTCTTGCCAGTTTCTTTATAGTCCTGGAAGACCTCTTTTATGTCTTTAGTCGCAGTGTTGCAGCTTCCTTGATATTTTTAATTGATTGAAAACCTAGTCATATTAAATTTGACTTTGGAAAAGAGCCCACAATCACACCATGCCAGATATGGTGAAGAAATTAAATGAGAACACTGCGTAATATTTTTATGAGGCAGTCTTTATGTTGGTTATGTTTAGCAGAATCATCCATGACTTTTTTATCCCACCACATAAAAACACAAAAGAAGACATCCACAGCTGTCTGAAAGTGGGATACAGACTTTCAAAGGAGGAGGAGGTGTGTAGGTATTTTAAGTAAGAGTTTTGGCAATATTTTTATGTTAATATATTTCCTGAAAATTCACCATATATTTTGATCATGCACATAATTTGGGTTTTATTTCTTTTAGCTTTTAAAGTTGTTTTTTTGTTCTGAATTTCTGGCATATTAAGTATGATATGTTGTGAAGAGATTTTTTTTTTGTTTTTTTATTTGTGACTATTTTTGGTTCTATATGTCTCCCTTACCCAGGTATCCATCCCATTCTGCAGATTTGGGAATTTTTCTAAAAATATTTCAGTGAATATGCTTTTTATATCTTTAATATGTGCTTCTTTGTTGCAGTTCATGACTACAGCATGGTGCAAAGAATGAGATTACTCAAGTCCAGTTTACCCCCCAAGAAGCCCCAGAGGGACCACTTTTTACCCAAGGCTCCTCTGCATGAGGAAGTTTTAGGAAAGAAAAGAAAAGAAAACAAAACAAAACAAAAACAGACTTAAACAGAAGCCTGTATGGCTTTTTATTGATTCAAAAGAAACAGAAGGAAGGATAAAGGACTAAAGCAGGACACCTATACAAGAATTCATGTAGGAGACAGGCAAAGAACAGGGTGATCTGCTTCATGACTGATTTTAGGGCTAATCTAAGTGATTAATTGAAATATGGGAAGGACATGGGCCAGAGCATACATTCCTCAAGGTATTGTGTTTCAACCCTACTTGGACTGTGGCCCTATGAACTCTCTTTCAGTCTTTACCAATGCACAATGGGAAGTTTTGAACTTGTGGCCACAAAGGTCTGTTTATCCCTGCATATCCATTTCTATAAAACTCTGATCAATGCTCCTTTACTTCTTTATCCTCCTCACAGTCAATGATTCTTAAATTTATTCTTTTTGAGTAATGTATGAGCTCTTAGATTATCTATTTATTGTTTCTTATTCTTTTTTCATTTTTAATGACTCAGAGTTCAAATGTATCACCTTCTCTTCAAGTCCTGATACCAATATTTGGTTAATTGAGGCTAACATTTCCATGATGTTTCCTTGTTTCTTTTTCATGTCCTCCATCTCTTTATTAAAGTGTTCGTGTTCTTCACAGTCTTCTTTAACATACTCAGCTGCTTGTTTATATATTTTTGAAGTTCACAGGTTATTTTACTAATTGACTCACTCAATTGTCTGTCTTGTTTTCTATCTCATTAATCATTTTGGGTATCAACTGTTAAAATATTTTTCCTCGAATTTCATCAACTTCAGTATCTGTAGTCAGCAATGGAGAGTTAAGAATTTTTGGAGAAATTTTCTTGTCTTGTTTTTCCATTATAGAGGCAGTTTTTAGATCAGGTGAGAAGGCTGTCTGTACTTTTGTCTTGCAGAGAGATCTCTTTGAGATGAATAATGTCCTCAAAGTTTGGTGTGTGCCTCCTTGTGAGTTTTCCATACTCTGTTCTGATTGCTAGGTTCAGCTCCTAGCATTCTTTTGAGCAAAAAGAGTAAATAGTAGTTTTCCAACTCTTGAGAATCTTAATATATATATACAATATCTCTCAAGAACTCCTTTTAAGAGATGTCTACTATTTCAATATCCCAAGGATAGATAGGCATAACAAGAAAATATAATGATCCAGAAAAATAACAAAC
Organism: Dasyprocta punctata; assembly: GCA_004363535.1. Classification (NCBI taxonomy): domain Eukaryota; kingdom Metazoa; phylum Chordata; class Mammalia; order Rodentia; family Dasyproctidae; genus Dasyprocta; species Dasyprocta punctata. The sequence continues at coordinate 13,495 of RJWM01036542.1, forward strand.
ATTAGTTTTATTTAGGTTAACACTAATTTTAGATGTAATTTTTATATATGAATTATATATGGAAAAGATAAAGATAAAAAGAAGTAAACATGAAAGGGAGAAGAACCAGGAGACAGAAGATGATATGTGGAAGCAAAGAAAGCACATAGATGTAGGGAATATCAATGGAAGATAAAACAAGAGATAAACAGATTGTATCCAATTGTAGAAGTCAAAGTTAGATATCTCTACAACAAAATCATTGGTGTGGAAATATGTAACAATATGACTCAGAATATTATAGAAACAAGAGTAATAAATTAACTAATATTGTTACTCAGTACATGTATATGAAGACCAATCCTAATAAAGTAAACCAAGACACTGATAGAGAAGGAAAAAAAAGAAAGAAGGCAAGAAAAGTAAAAGAAGTAGGAAAGGGAAGGGAAGGGAGGGGAAGGAAAGGAAAGGAAAAGAAAGGCAAGGAGAATGAAAAAGAGAAAGAAAGAGAAAGAGAGAGAGAAAGAGAAAGAGAGAGAAAGAGAAAGAGAAAGAGAAAGAGAAAGAGAAAGAGAAAGAGAAAGAGAAAGAAAGAGAAAGAGAAAGAAAGAAAGAGAGAAGAAGAAAGAAAACTAGGGAGAAATAAAGTAAAAGGAGAGGACAATTATCCTGTTGTGTTGATTAAAAAGACTCTTCTGCTGATTTTAAACTATCTTGTTTAGCAGCCTCTACTTTTCTCAAGAGTGTAGCCAGAACAGCACTAGTTGACTCCTTCCCAGAGGTCTCCACCGTGGGCACCTAAGATGAGCTCTTGCTTCAGTTAGCTCTGCTCTATCCTTTTCCTTCTGCGTCCCAGTTGTGCTGCTGTTTATTCAGACTCTCTCCAGGTCACAGTTCCATTGGGTCTTGGGTCAGGAAGAGCACAGTCCCAGTGCACTCAATGCCAGTGACATTTTTTTTTTTCTCTCAGGTCTGTGTGCTCCAGTTGGCCCAGTCCTTCAAGTCTCTGTGGGCCAAGTTCCCTGTGGAGCCAGGTATCGGCTGATGCTAACCAGAGTCAAGACTCCCTAGTCTATATAGCTGGCCCCTAGTGGTTGCTGCTTCCAGCTTGGTGAATGCTCAATAGATCTCTCTGGCTTTTGTTCCTACCACACTCAGGCCACCCCAACACACACCACCTCAGCATTTGACAGTTCTAGCCTCACTGCCTCTGTCTGTCTTTCTTGTTTAACTGTCACCACAGTGTCCAGGATCTGAGAGGCTTTCCTGGGCAAATATTTCACTCCTTAGGCCCCTTGTTTCTGCAGCAGAACCTCTTGGCTAGGCTGCAACTGATGGCATGGGTGGCTATGCTGGAGGCCAAGCAGCAGCTGCTACTATTGTCTTTTTCCCCTGGAGGACTTTGTCCTTCTCAAACAAAGGTGTGCTTAAAGCTGTGCTATAACCAAGGCCAGGGTGGAAAGGCATTTATCTTCGTATTCTAGCCACTGTATCTCTGGATTTCACCTTTTCACTGTCTTCTACCAATGCAGTCATGTGCATACAGACCTCGGTGAAAGTCTCAGAGTGCTATTGGATTTAGGCTGCCATGATGGATTTTCATTTCTGGCTTAATATCTTTTGAACGTCTGGATGGTGTTCCTTTTCTCTAAGAAAATTTTACTTTTTCAGGCACCTCTGCTAAGATTTTTAGAATCCATAAAATTCAGAAGGTATGCAGATACATTTTTAACATGTCTTAGTCTCTACAAGAGATATTTCTGGTTCTTCCTTGCTCTTTAGATACTGTTAATTAAGAATCCAGTTGATCCTGAGCTCTGTGTACAGCTCCTGCTTTTGGGTGGAATGTGATCTAAAATATTAGTCTACTAGTCTTTAGTTCTTTAGAAGCATTGCTTGGGTTCTCAATCACTGCTGTAAGCAAGGGCTACTGTCTCACAAGAGATATTGTACATAAGGACAGGTGTGACTTTCATAGATGTGCTCCTTTGTTAAGATCATTGAAGGTACTCCAGTATTTTAATTTGTAGTTTTTGTCATATTTCAATAGCTTAAAATAAAGTAGTCTACCAGTTACAACTAAAGAATATCTCTATAAAATAGTATGGAAAAGATGATGTAGTATTTATGCAGAGAATAAATAAGCAAAGAAATAATTAAACATAGCCTTGGAGGAAATAGTTGGTCATTTATAAATTGTAAGTCAACAAAACGTGTGTCATTCAAAAGTGTGACTGACGCTATTGGTTAAATGACAAAACAATTAGGCAAGTTATGCTTTAAACATTATAAGTTTCAGGCCTTTTAAATAATGAAAAGAACATTATACAGTATATAAAATGCTTATGTAATTTTCAACTAGATTTTCTTAAACCTTCACACATGCAAAATATAAAACTGCAAGGAAATCTTGACTTGCAGCACCAGGGATTAAACTCACAGCCTCGCGTTTGCCAGGGCAGGGGCTTAAGCTGCTGAGCCAAACTCCCGGTCCTAGTTTTTTGAGGCAGGGTCGCACTATGTAGCCCAAGCCGGCCTCGAACTCACAACGCTTCTCCTACCTCAGCCTCCCAAGTGCTGGGATTAAAGGCGTGCGCCACCACGCCCGGCTGTACTTGACTTATTTAATGACATGAAATTTAAAATTATATGTGCCCCAAACACAATTATCAAGATGAAAGTACAAGAAAAATACAGGAAAATTAAATTTTAATATATTTAATACAAATATATGTAAACAAAATGAGAAAATTAAGTTGTTCTAAAATACTTTAAAAATAAATATATAGAATAAACATGCAAGAAATGCTTAAGTGCTTATGGAAATTTTAAGTAAAACTACAAAACATCATTCCTTATCTATACAAATCTCAAAAGTTGAATGTAAAAGGTTTTGGAGTTCAAAGTGTACATTAGTGACAGATATGAGCTTAGCATGCATAATGCCCAGGGTTTGAATGTTACGTCAAGAAGCACAATTTTGATAATTTTTGGTGAAACTAAAATTCTGAGTTTTTTTGTATTGATCATTTAAAATAACATTTTAGAGACAATCTGATAGTTTATGGAAAATTCATATATGTTCATGGTCCACATTCCAGAAATCCCTTTTAAGTGTTTACCCATGAGAAATTTTACCATATATGCATGAGCAAAAATTTTTATTTTGACAGTGTATCTTATAGAAATAAAGAAAATAATATAAAATACTAAATAACATGAATGAATATACTTTAATATATTCCATAGTAACTCACTTCTCGTACTAATTTCCAACAATGGCAGAACTTAATGATAATCATTCTAAAACTATTGGAACATACTACCCTTTCTTCAAAAACTCTTGTCATATGTTTATATAAATTAGGTAGGAGACCTGTCCATAGAAGGATGCTATATTTAGAAGGCAATATTTCCCTTGCCCTGTCCCCTTACATTTATTTATAACCAGAAAATCATGTTACAAGTTATGTTCTTCACTCAAACTGTTATCTTCCATACAGCCCTGGAAATCTATCATCCACTGAGAGGTGGAGTTGTGTCCACCTATGTGCCCCTTTGACTATGGGTCAGTTTTAGTACTATGTACTCCTGTAATTAGCTTGTTTTTCTTTTTCAAAAATAGTAACTGAGGCAGATATTTGGTCATCATGAAGACTGAAACCCTGATGGGTTTCTCATGTTTTAACGCTGCTGTGTATGGAAGGAGGAGCTCAAGTTAGAGCATGATAGTTTGCTTGCTCCATCTCAGTGTTCTTTCATTTTCTGAATCTCCATGGATGATTACATTCTCTTTCTGTCTTTTCTATGCTTTGGTTTATTTTTCCAGAATTCAAACTGAGGATAGCTGAAGCTAGACTTCAGTGACGAGTAGCAATAATTAGCAGTAATTTTTCTCCTTGTCCTCCATTTTTTTCTTTATAATTCTTTTGAAGAAAAAAGTCATTTACCCAATTAAGAGGTTAAAAAAATTGAAATAACAATGATAACAGAAGGGACTGCAAATGATCTCTCAAGGTTTACAGTTGTATTTTGACATAAAGAAGGAAGAAGAAATGGAAGAAAGGTGGGGATGTTTGAGGATTAGGAGAGGGTACATGTTCCGAATGCCTCTGTTCTGTTTGTTGCCTGTGTGTGCGTGTTTGTGTGTATATTTGTGTGTGTGTGTGTGTGTGTGTGTGGTCACCATTTCATAATTTTGATGTTTTGTTACACTGAATCTTTTTAAAATCACCCTTTGATAATATTGGCACTCCTCTTTCCACTAGCATATATTAAGACATGTCTTCTATAGAAACAATTCTCAAATGAAAAAACAATGTGACTTTTTTTTCTTGAACCTAAATGATGCAAATTGGGAAGTGTGTGGTAAAATTGGAGTGGTAGAATTTCTGAATTCTATTTTATGGATTAAATATTTCAGCACTAATGTGCTTCTTAGACAAGGAGAGTATGCCAGACAGTCTTTACCTCATATGGGTCATTTCCTGATGCCAAATGCTGCCTCAGAACTTTAAACCAACAAAAAATGAGGATATGTCTTTGGTATCAGTTGTTATTTTTAGATATAAATCTCCATTTCTCATTTTTTTGTGGGTGTTCAGCATATATAGTA
>RJWM01036543.1:0-18092 GCA_004363535.1 Dasyprocta punctata
CCATCTCCTGGGTACTTTGACGGTTTACCCTGCATGCATTTGTCTTTGACTTATATTTTTTCTCAGTAGTTTATTGGCATGTATTGTATTTCTATGAAAATACAACTTTTGACCTGGACACTTGATTTTATCTTGTTTCTCCTCCCATTTTGATTCTTTTTTTCTTTTTTTTTCTTTTTTTTTTTTTTTTTTGCGGCACCGAGGATTGAACTCACATTGAGCCAAACTCCCGGCCCTGGTTTTTTGAAGCAGGGTCGCACTATGTAGCTCAGGCTGGCCTTGCGCTCGCGTTGTAGCCTAAGCCAGCCTCGAACTCACAAGGCTCCGCCTACCTCAGCCTCTCGAGTGCTGGGATTAAAGGCATGCGCCACCACGCCCGGCTCTTTTTCTTTTTTTAAACCTTCATTATCCTTTCCCTTTTCTGCCATCCTTAATTTCCACCAACCTCATCGTTATATTACAACACTGGCACTTAGTAAAATCTGTGTTTTACCCAGCAGGAAGCTGAATGCTTTATAAAGATCCAATGCTTATAGTAACTCTTGAAAATTGGATCACTGTTCATGGTAAAGATGTGACCAACTTGCCAAGGTTACACAGGTAGCAAGGGACACCAGGGTTATCCCCTGTCAGTTTCCTTGGAATGTTTGACTAGAGTAACCGTGAGTGGCAGAGATCGTGTGTTAGATTCTATTCCCATTGCCTAGCCCATCGTTGGCTTAGACTAGTGATTGCTGAATGCGTAAGGCCTTCTCTTGCCCGTTTTCATGCCTCTCTACCATAGCTGCATGCTGTACCTCTTCCTCCCCCTACTTGCACATACAGAGGTATAGAGATGCATAGCCCTCTACTTGGTCTGCTCACTGATTTATAGATTGCATGAGGGCTGGAACTATGTCTTATTAACTGATTTATGTGTGTAGAATGCCTGGGATAGTAATTGGAACGTAGTACTGAATTATGATTCAGTTGTGTGAGTTAGTAAACTAATGATTTTAACTCTCCTGAGTAGGGTGAAACAGTTGACTTGTTCTTTGGCCTTTGTTTTTCTTTACCTTTCTTCCTCTCTGATGTCTTGTTTCTATTTCTTGAAAAGAAATACTCAAAATGCACTTTGTACAACAGACAGCGTTAAGCTTTTTGAGGGCAGGGATTACCCTTGCCTTTTAGATTTTTCTGTTTGTTTGCATTAGGGTTTCTGCTATAGTTAGTATGTTGGTTTGTGAGAGGACATCCCTAATAACTGTTTCTGACTGCAGTAAATGAATCTGTCTGTTGGTATCCTAGCAACCACAGTGGAATCTTTTTGTCTTAGTAAAAGATGTTAATGACCCTTACCCTCAGGCCCTTTTCCACTTGAGTTAAAAATAATGGTCAAAAGCAGATCTTTTAAAACTAAAACAATTTTTGCCATCAAGCAAAATGCTAAAGAAAAGAACCTGCTGACTTTTTAAAAATAATTTTCACTGTTCCTTAACAAAAATAGCATATTGATAAATTATTCTGTGAAAAACAGAATCTTTCAGATCATGAAAAATCACTGTTTTAATAGGAGAAAAATATATGTACATTCATTCCAAGTCCAAATGTGACTCTGATGGGAAATCTTTGTAGAAGACTCTTAAATGAATGTGCAATTAGGCAGTTTACTTTCTAAATGAGATTTATGGAGATTTATTTGCATTTCTGCAACAACAATTTAAAACAAGCTTTTTATCTCTATTTTAAAAATTTCATTGTTAGATTTATATCTGTTAGGGATAGGAAGATTTGAAATAGACTTTTTAAATGATTTCTATATTTAGTTCCCTAATTTAAAAGAATTTATTTTGTGATAGATATAGACATAGATATAGACATAGATACAGATATATAAATAAACATTTTTTTTCTTTATAGGCTGAGTTGGTAATATCCTGCTAGAAAAGCTAAATTTCAAACAAATGTTTGTATCTTAATAAAATTCCTAATTATGTCTTTTTCTCAGTCTATAAGGACATGTAACAATTGTCATATGACATTTAAATGATTTACATGAGTTAAAACAAAATTGGGAAAGAATTGTTAGGTAAATGCTGACAACTTGGTACTGTAAGGCTTTTGAAAAGTTTTGAATCATAGACCATGAAATTAAATGTTAGTTGATTGATACATGTTCATGTTGTACTTAATAAGCTGATTAAAATATAATTACAGCACCTTTGTATCTACAATCTTAATTCTTTGCTTCCCACTAGTTAAACCGCTGAAATATTTAGTTAATTTTCCTTCAAAGAAATCACAGTCTGTAGAGAAAAGATAAGGTATACTTAATGGAAGGTCGAACAGCATATTGTTAGTTCAGCAATTTGTAGAATGAACATTAGAAAATAATCCCGCATGTGGTAGCATGACTCTAAAATAGGAGGAAGACCTAGTCCCACAAGTTATAGTGGAAAATTATTTTCTTTATGCATTTGCAAGAATTTTCTTATTGATTAAATGAATGACTTGAATTTTTCAGCATCTCTTTTTAAGCTGAGAAAACATTTTTGCATAAAGTATTAAATAATCTTTTGAAATGAATTTATCAATTCTTTTTCTAAGAAAGTTTTAAGCAAACAAAAATGTGAGGAAATCACAGTGTGATGTCATTTCCAAACATTTCTGTTCAAATATTTTCAAGTACAATCAGAGTTTGCAAGCAGTTTGGGTCAGCTGTCTTTGGCTAGTGTCTCTAGTCAAAGTGATAGAAAATGGTAGAGACAGAAGGCTGGTTGCCAAAGGAAGCCACTGCATGGAAGTAGGTCAGTAGGTGGAGAGGTCTGTGTATACATAATTTGGGGAGTACTCTCTTTGGTTTAGCTACAGCAGGATAAAGTGAATTCTTGGTTTTGACAGCCATGTTGGGACATCTAAGTTTCCAGAGCTCACATAGTATTGGAAGAACTGAGAGGTAGCATTCATTGCCTGTCCCACATCAGGGAAGGGAGAAGGGCCAAACTAAGCCACATTGAGCAGGTGAGGGCAGTGCGGCTGATATAGTAATTTGTTCAGTGTCAGTCAATTATAAATTCCCAGAGGCTGGTGAATTTTAATTTCCCATTTGTCTGATGCTAAAGTGCATGTTCTTTCCATTTATCATATTGTCTCTTAAGGTACTTTATTTAATCATGATGATTCTATTTCTTCACTTCTTGCTTTATGGGTATTAGCCAATTTAGCATATTGCTAATAGAGTTGTCAGATACAGCAAGTGAAAATATAGGATACTCAGTTAAATATCAATAAACTATGGTTAGATTTTTAGTGGATATATGTGTCCTGAATATTACACAGGACATACTTAACCTAAATGTTTGTTACTTATCTGAAATTCAGATTTAATTTACATCCTGTATTTTATCTGGCAATCTTGTTAAAAGAATGATTCCATTTAAGAATTAAATTACCTGGAACTCTAGAGTTCTGTTTTTAAGAGCTATTTAAAATTTGTTTGTTGGGGTTCCTTTTTTAGGGAAAGAAAATGAAGGTGGTTTGGGCTTTCACTGGATTTGATTCTTTGAGGAACACGTGTGTTCACTGGCTCTTGAGAGAGGGTCATTTAAGTATCTCCCAATTCCTCTCATTTCAGAAACCGCTACCTGATTATTTCAAAGCTCACCAATGCCCTGGTAGTAAAAATATTTACTGACACCTTGAGAATTTAGCATGTTTCATGCACTGATCCAGGCATTTTTATACTGTAATCCATTACTTAGCAATTTATGACACAATCCTATTAATTACATTCATTTCTTAAAAAAGAAAAGTGGCAGGAGAGAGGGTAAGTAATCTGTCCTTGGTGGAACTGGGTTTGAACTCATGAGATCTTGGCTCCAGAGTTAGGGCTTGAAACAGTTGTTAAATGTCATATTGTGTTTTTGTGGGTAGCACTTCCAAAACCAGACAGAGCATCTAGCAGAAAAATCTTTTAAGCATTGCCATGCTATGTACCATCTATTTTAGTATTACTAATCATAAAAATGATTTTATTAACTATTTTGCAAAAGCAGACATTTTATCACTATTTTCTCTCCTTTCCTTTTGTTTTTTTCTGGTCTTTTGTTATTGAAATTGATATTCTGTCCTTAAGTACTATGTTAATACATGAAATGGTGAATAATTTTCCTTTAACTTTGTTTTTTTCATAATTGGAAAGTGATTTAGAAGTAGTATTTTGGAGATTTTAAAGTCAGTTTTTGTAGAAACTTTGATAATTTGACCAGCATGTCTGACCATAAGGCTAAGTAGTCCTCTCACGTACCCTGAGGAAGTCACTTTTATTTCTCATATAGACTTTTTTCATTACTTCAAGCAGGTAAGCTTGTGTCAGAGAAGACTTATTAGGCCTCAAGTGTCCTCAGTTGGCATTAGTAGATGCTTACAGATGGAGTCTTTATTAAGAAAGGGGAATAACTTTAGTACAGATTTAGAAATTACTTTGGAGGCTGATCTCACAGTTCCAAGTATCAGATTTCAAGGTGTGCAGGTCTTTTAAAGGACGTTTAGAAAATAACACAGTCAGGGGTCACAGGTGGACATCATATGGCTAAAGGATGAACCAAACCCCAGGTGTCCTAACAGTAATGCAAATATGTTCTTGTGGTTTTGGGTAAAATTTCCAGTGACAGCATCTTACGTGGATTTAAAAAGCCCTATATCTCAAATGAATTAATGGGAGTGAAGCTGATACGCTTAGAAAACTGTTAGATGACACTGAATCACCTGGAATAAAAAGGTTAGCTTATTTTGGAAACATGAGTTCCAAAGCATTTTAAAGGAATCAGCAGATTTATAGGTCTTCAAGGATTTACAGGTCTGTGGAAATGGCACCTTCGTCTTTGACTCTCTCCTAATCTTCTGGAAACTTTAGCTGGTTACTAAGTTTTCTTCATTTTGCCTTCTGCTGTATTTGCCTTGGTATATTATACACTGCACTTAATAATCATTTTTTTTTAAACAGGATCGTTGTAGTAATCTCATTTCCTGTTTCTGTTTCTATTTAGTCTATTCTTTATACTCTCAAAACAGGTATTTTTAAAGGTACACATCAGAAAACTTTAGCTTCCTTTGTTCTCATTTTCTCTAAGAAACTAGAATGGTTTTAAAACTTTTAATATCTGTCCCCTACTTCTATTTTGATTTTTATTTCTCACCATATTCCCACAATGTATCCTGCAGTGCAGCTGCACCCGGCTGGCTTGCCTGCTACACTCTGGAATTCGCACGCCCCTTCGCGGTTTAGTGTCTTTCCCATATGCTTTTTCCTCCATCCAGAGGATGCCTAGCCTAAGAATCTCTATTCTATTATTCTGGTGACACTTCACTATTTCTTTATTCCCGCAGCATTTTGTTCATATTTTCATTGTAGGATTTGTTTTCATTTAGCTTTGCTTTATTAGTTTGCCCTTATTAGAAGCTCAGTATGTGTTTGAGTGAGTAAACTAGAATGTTAATTAAAACTCTTTGACAGTTTATCAAGGGGGATAACAAGCCTAACTTATAATAGAAATCTTGGAATTAAAATTAATCAGCTGCATATTTGAGTAAAAGTAATAATGTCAATTAAGATTATATGTCACACCTTAAGTATAACACTAGCCGTTGCAGTCAAATATTGAAAGATTAACAAGTGACGCAAGAAGCCTATTGATTGATTATTGATAGGGAATAACTTACTAAAATAAAGGTCTATATAGGCTCCATTTGTATTTATTTTAAATTTGAGAATATTGCCACATGAAAATGGAATAAATAAAAGCTTAAGTTGTATGTTACGTATTTATTATCAGTAACATACTTAACTGAATATAATTCTTTTTGACTTAAATTCATTTTGTGCCTTCCTAAAAGTTAGTGCTTATTTAACTTCTGAGCAGAATTACTGTTTTATTTTTAAAAATTGCTGTAGCAACTAAAATCATAACAGCATAACAGTACTTTTTTCCAGGAGGGTAACTTATTAGGGATAGACATGATGTAACATCTTAGGGCTGATAGAGCCCTTTTAAATACAAATATTGCAGAAATTTAAACTGAGGCAGGAGGATTGCAAGTTCGAACCCAGCCTGGGCAATTTAGTAATCTAGCAAGACCTTGTCTCAAAATTTAAAATGGGGAGGCGATCATTATATAGCTTAGTGTGAAGGTCCTAGGTTAAATTCCCCAGTACTGCTCCACTCCAAAAGTTGCAGAAACTTGAAAGTATTGAGATAAGATTATTAAGTTAACATCAGAGTAGACTGTGAACATGTTAAGCTTTTAGGTTTTAGGTTTGTCTTTGGTTTCATTTCTAGTTGAAGGAATACATTTACATTTATGCTCCACCTGCCTTTTTTTCAGTCCTTTTGGCTGTATGTTTCGTTCATCTATTAAGTACACACTTGTGAACTATTGCTCCTGTAGGTTTGCACTAAGTAGTAGATTCATGAGAACTGGCTGGTTTGAAGTTTGGGGTGTAGTGTATGCCCAGCCTTACTTCTAAAATTAGGATCTGGGGCAAAAGTACACAGAAGCCCACATGCCCTGTGCTTAAATATTTAAAAGTTATAGATCCATGTAATAGATTGTTATTAAAAATGGTAGAAGAAAGAAAATAGAAATAGGTCAGTGATGTGGAAGACCAAGTGTGGGTTTAACTGCTTGTTTACTCTCCAGTTTCCCACTGTGATATGGCAGTGCGATGGGAAGAGCCAACCTGTGGTGCAGTGCAATCCCCCTTTCTCCCAGACGGCCTTGTCTCAAGCCAGGAGGTGCTTTACTTGTGGATACCATGGTGCTCAGTCTGCAGACCTTTGATGGTGGCCTGTTGGGGACTGCTAGAGTGAGGAGCCTCATACCTGCAGGTTTGAGTGCCCCATGTAGAAAGGCTGGTAGAAGGATGCTGATAGGCTGTCAAGCCAGTGTAGGGCTATTTGGATACATATTTCAGGAAGGCCAGGCAGGCTCTTCTGGGACTAGGTCTTTGCCCTGCGGGTTTATCCTTTGGAAAGTAGTATGGTCGAAGGAAGAATGGGGAGATCCTTCTAGAGTCCAGGATTTAGGCCACTCACCTCTTACCCAAGTGCTCAGGGTGGTACTGTGTATGCCTGAGAGTGAAATAAAATGCGTTCCTAAAGAGGATCAAATCTCTACAGACTTCCAAGGTATAACCAAGAATCCAAAATTTAAAAATTTTTTTTTAAATTTTGTGATATGTTAATATATAATTAGTAGGTGCTTTGTTAATATGTAATTAGTAGGTGTTTAATTGTTTGTAGACATTGAAAACAAGCCGTAGAGCTTTCAACTTTATTAGTTTTTTAAAGTTTTAGAACTTAATACAATAGGATATTTAATTTGGATTGATAACTGCTATGTAGAGTTTCTATCTATTCACTCTTTGTTTTAGATATTTCTCCACTTATTTAAAATAGCTATTAGTTCTTTTATGGGTAGTAGTGTTGTTAGAGTGAAAAAGAATACATTGAAAGGTATTCTTAATGCTGTTCTAGTCCTGGTTCAATTTCCAAATGTATTCAAGGGAAAGGAAAAAGCTATGAATTGACCATTAAGTAAATTAGCTTGCAACTCAGTGTTCTAAGATTATTAAATCTAGCAGTAGGATTATGATTTTGTGTCACAAAAGTTCATCCCATACAACTTTTCATAAAATACTCTTTTCTGATTGGTTTCATCTTAATATACAATTGTAGTTTTTACTGTAATTTAGGAAAAAAAGAACCAATTCAGTGTAAATGGGAATATTTGATTACTGTATTGTATAAGAGCAATAAAAGCTAATTTACTATTATATTGCTCAATATTGAAAGCTGCAAGAGGCTATCTTTCAGTTCATTCTTCATTAATTGTGCCATATTGTAACTGTATTAGTATCTATTATAGATGAGTTTTATGGAAGGCTTTTAAGTTGACATCTCTGAGCTTGTATTTTGACTCATGTAGATATCTTTGACATATTTTCCCAGTAACTGTTGAAGGGCAATTGAAATGTTGAAGGCAAAGTGGATTAACCAGTTACTGTGTTTCCTTTGTGAAATCTCTTGTGATAAACTAGTCTTTGAAATGATCTTAGTTCATAACAAATTATAACTGATGGAAATAAATAGTTGTACTGCTACAATACCTTTTACTTATTTATTTTACAAAGATTGTACTCATTCTAAATTTGCCTTTTTGCTAGATTACTGGAATTTTATTAAAAATCAATTTTGGAAACATTCTACTGGTCATAGTTCTCTAATTTGGTCAGTAGCCAAGTAGTTAAGAATTAGTTTCAACCTTTGCAAAAATTACGGTGAAAAGTACATGTGCTGTTTTGAGATGATAATTCTGCGTATCGGGCATCAAACTCACAACCTTGCACCTGGCAGGCAGGCACTTAAGCCACTGAGCCAAACTCTCAGCCCTGAGATGATAATTCTAATAGACTTATTTAAGTAACTTATATAGTTCTGGTTATACATATAGAAGAAGAACATGCTACAGAGACACCTTTGCTTATAGATTTGAGTTCTTAATCTAATACGTAGGTAACTGTAGATTGTAGAGTATCAAATTAAATATTATTATACTGCATGAGAAAATACATTCTCCCTTAATTGCAGTCTATATTTTGGATGTTAAGAACACTGGTTTGGGGCCAGGGATTTAGCTCAGTGATGTAAGTGCCTACCTGGCATGTGCCAGGTCGTGAGTTTAATCTCCAGTACAAAAAAACAAAACAAAACAAAAAACAAAACAAAACAAAACACTGGTTTGTTGCAAGCCAGCTTGGAATACATAGGGCTGCTCCAACAAAGTACCACAGATTGAGTGGTGGTTTAAACAACCAAAATGATTTTCTCACCTCTTTAGAAGCTGAAAGTTCAAGTTCATGTGTCTGCAGGACTAGTTTCTTTGAGGGCTTTTTTTTCTTGGCTTGTAAAGGGTCCTCTTTTCTTTCTTGGCCTTCACATGGTCTTTTCTGTGTGTGCCTGTGTCCTAATCTCTTATATAAATGTACAGGTCATGTAGGATGAAGACCTACCTTCATGACCTTATTTTACCTTAATTGCCTTTTTAAAGACCTTATTTCCAAATACAGTCACATTCTGAGGTGGTAGGAGTTATGACTTTAACAACGGGCAAAGAGTAAATTTCATGCAAATTGAAATTGTGAAATTCAGTTGTGAGTAACCACCATTTAAAAAATCTGGAACAGTTTATTTAAATATTTTGATTTTGTACCTTTTAAAGTAGGTGTTACAAATGCCTTTTTAAATTTGCCTTTTACCTGGTTTATTGTACAGATGGGAAAAGGTCAATTAAAAGACTGATGAGAGTGTTTATAGTAAAAATAAGAGCTAATGTTTGTTAGGTGCTGCATCATATTTCAGGGTCAGTTCTGAGCATTTTGGGCATGGGTATTCCGGAGTTAGAGCACCCCTATGTAAGGGTTAGATTTCCTTTGCCCATTCCTAGGACTCCAGATGTGGATCCTGGGCAGGGCTGCAGGTCAGTACCTTCATGAAGCAAAATGAGATTCTTCACAAACTATTGTTTTATGAGATATCTTTGAGTTTTCTGTAGATACAGGTTTTTTAGTTTGTTGAATTACAAGTTCAACTATATATGTTGAATTATACAGGAAGCATTCTTCGATTGTGAAAGTCCTGTAAAAACTATCCTGTATTCTTATTTGGCTTTTCCTTGTTATGTCATGCCTGAATGTTGTAGGTGTTCAGTAATTAATTTAGAATGAATAAAGTAAAGCAACATGGACAGATAGTTATGGCAGCAATACCCTTTTCTAAAATGCATATGTGCCTTGTCAATACAGTTGTGTTATATTCTGTGTTCCAGAGAATTTTTTTTTTAACTTACTTTTCACAAGCAAATAATGCATAGGTAAAACGTTTAACTTAATTGTCGGCAAAATAAACAGCCATTTGGACTGCTTATACTTTAGTTCTTTCACATGTATCAGGATGAAGTTGGGAATCAACTGAGCAGTAGTTCTGCCTCATAGTATGGAAGCTCTGCCCTATCAGATTTCATAGACACAAGCACGTTATTTTCCAGTGTTTCTGCTGTGTCTACAACATTGGTAGCAGTACATGCTTTTGCCTTAGCCATTTGGTGTTTTGGACCTGTAGCCAATTGCTAATATCTTTAGTTAAAATTTCCAGGATATTTGAGAAGTATGAAAAATCAGGAGAACCAAGTTGTCAACACATAGCTCTGTTTTGAAAAAAACATATATGAAGATAAATACATTTGTTCTTTGATTAGTGTCACTTTGTGCTTCCAAACAATTGAATAATGAACTCAGCCTTTGGAAACAAATACCTGTTGTTGGCAGAATTCTGTTTCTCAGTATGCATATTATGGTGTAATTGCATCATTGTTCTTTTGCTAGCTTTTAGGTTTCGTTTATACAGTGTATTTACGATTTTCTTGGTCTTAGCTTTACTTATTCAATGGGTGGGAAATTTTAGATGTGAGATTAGAGGATGCAACTCTCATCCTGCATTAAAGAATAGTACTACTTACTTGTTAGTAATATTTAAATTTTTAAGATTAAAAAAATTCCATAAACTGCAGATAAACAGTTGTGTTAATTGTTAAGGACAAGTGACTGCTTTTTGGTCTTATGTCACCTGTGTTATTTTTTTCGTTTCTATCTGAATTTTTGTGCAGATTTCAGTGTTTTTTTATTATTTTAGTGTTAGTGGGATTTTGAGTCTCATGTCAACAAAAAAGAATTTCATTAATTGAAAACACATGTTAAATTTTCAAATCTGCTCTTATAAGAATGAAAGTTCTAAGGGTGTCCAAACATAATACAATGGAATGTGACTGAGTTGAAATTAGCCACATGAATCAGACCTTTGTGGTATATTTGTGTCTTGATTTAGGTTGGTTGAAGACTTTCAATGACTACTTTAGAGACAAGACTCAGTATATTTTTAATAACATGGTCCTAAAGCTGAAAGAAGACTCAAGCAGGAAATTTATGTGGTCTGAAATCTCTTACCTTTCAAAATGGTGGGATATTATAGATATTCCGAAGAAGGAAGCTGTTAAAAGGTTTGTTTTAAAATTTTTTTGAAATTTGATAATTCTAAAGACTGATTGTACTGTGAAATAAGTATTGAAATTTTCGCTCTATATCTGAAACTTACAATGTTTTTCCACATCTTTTTAAGATTGATTTTGGTTCATCTCTTAACAAAACAAATCAAAATTTTTACATTAAAATTCTTATTTCCAACTTTGTCCCAGAAATGGGATTGCTAAGTAAAAGGGGCTTGCTAATAAAATTCTTTTTAAAGTGTATGATCAAAGTGACCCCTGGAAAGGTTGTTTCAGTGTATTTTTCAACCTTCCATCTAGAAACATACTAATTTGACTGCCTACAGGCTAGTAATATAATTTTTGATAACCTTGGCCAGTTTGATGACTGAAAAATTTTTAATTTGTTTCTGACTGTCAACAGCATTGCCTGTTTTGTCATACATAAGGAAGTTGTTTATGACTTGCTCGGTTGTACTTTTTCATGTTCATTTGTAGGGAGATATATATGTATTTTTCTAAAGTTTTTATTTTCTTACTAATTCTTGCTCCTTGATATACAGACTTAAAAGTTTTATGCAACTAAGTCTTTTGATCAGTTTTCTGTTGTTATGGATTCTACTGTTACTGTTAGAAAGGTCTTCAAGCCATCCACAGTTCGAACAGCGCTTTCCTTACCTTGTTTTCGTTTTTTACCATTTGCTTTTTAAAACTCTGGAATTTATTTATTTCGTAAAATATGGCCTGTATCATCAAGTACAGAGGCTGTCAGGAATTAAGAATTACGTTTTTGTGAATTGCTGGCTCTTATTTATGTAGCATTACTCGCGTGGCACTTGGCGTATTAGTCAGTGTTTGGAGTACAGTGCTTTACAAATTATAACTGGTGATTCGCCCAGCGATTCTGTAAAGGTGGTGCCGTCGCCCTCATTTTACAGATCAGGACACTGACCCATCCAAGTGTCCCTTGAGAAACGCGGTGGTGCTGGTGTTCCGTCGGCCCAGGCCGTCCACCTCCAGAACCTGTGCTCTTCACACACTGTGCTGCCTCTCTAAGATTAAGATTTACATTTAAGTAGTCTGTTCTTTTCTGCTGATTTGACCCCATCTTTACTGTATTTATTTCTGAGATTCCTGACCTGTTACATGGACTTTTCTGCTGACTATAATTGTGGCATTATGATATAGTTCATCAACTGACATTTAAATCTTCTCTTGTCTGTCTTTATGGAAAAATTCTTTTAACGAGTGATGATTTCATTTTCCCAAAGCTTTAGAATTAATTTGTTAAATTCTTCCAACTCAATAAAAAAATCTTTAGACTTTGATGGAAATTGACATAAACATTTAAAGATAACTGTGGAGAGGATTGACTGCTGTTATATTCATTGGAGAACTTTTTCCCCCCAGAGAACAGGTTTAAGTTGCTTGCCTTGCTGGCTAGGAAGGTGACATAAGGGGAGGTCGTAAGCTCTGGGGTACTGGGATGAACCAAGTGAGCACCATAGCCCAAGGGGCCACTTACTCTCCTGTGGCACACACCTGTTGCCACAGGAACCGCGCTGTCAGCATTTCCCTCCAGCTACTCAAGCGGCCGTTCCAAAGTGTTATAGAAAGTACTTTGACTTAAGTTGAAATGCTGGTAGATAATTTACATTAGTGTAGGTTGGGGTGTGTGTATGCACGCACACACACAGAAACCTAGGTGCAGAGGCACACAGCACTTCTGAATCTTTGGTTCATATCTAAAGACCTACTAGTTTGCAACCTTGTGAAAATTAACAACTGTGAAACTACATAGAATTGGTATTTGCTTTGTAGGTACTTCTTTGACTAAGTGTTAAGATTTAAAAGCAGGGTCTTTGTGTATTTGAATCTTGTGTTACTCCTTGAACCCATACTGTATTTTCTGAAAAATGCTAAGTTTTTAGAAATTTTACTGCTTGTTTAGATTCAGAATAATTATTTTTGCTTTTATATTACTTTTATGATTTTTTCTTTATTCCATGGACTGAAAGTGTCATTTAATTTTGCTGCTTTTCACCCACAACCTCACCCTCAGAGCCTGTGCATCTTTATTGTTTTTTTAACCCTTGACCTTTCTGCTTTTCATCTTTCTTAATTCTTTCTTAATTCCTCCTGCCTGCTTCTACTAAAATAAATAGGCCAGTGCTTTGATTTTAATAAGATGAGTACCTCCATCTGCATGTTTGCCTTTTAGCATTGTTCTAACCAGCTTTTAAATTTTTATGGCATTTTTCTCATTACTGTATTTTTCTAAATATTCTGTAACTGTATTTAGTTTTCCCTTTGACATGAATTTATTAGAAAAATAGTCTTCAACCTGAAAGTGCTATTTTTTTCCAAATTATGTTTTATCAAAAACTATAGTGTTGTATGGTCAGAGAGTATGAACTGTACACATTTTATTTTTTAGAGTTTTTGAGTACTTTTTTGTGACTTACTATGTAACCAATGATGATTAACTTTATTCTGTTGCTTTTTTTTAGAATGTGGATTTTGATGACTGTTAATTGAGCATCTTTCAATTACTGCTTTTGTCTGTGTACACGTCTATCTTGCAGTCTGTTCTTAATCACTATGCTATGCACAATTGCACAATAAAACAATAGGGCTTGTTGGAAAAAATGGGGTTAGGGCACAGCATTCAACACTTTCTATAGTGACACACTCATAAGAACCTAAAACAAGGAAAATAAAGCTGTTAGTTCTAGACAGACATTGTGGTACATCCTGTAATCCCAGTACTCTGGGAGGGTAAAGCCGGAGAGGCATCAGAATAGCAAGTGTCAGCCTCTCCTAAATGACTTAGTGAGACCTTGTCTGAAAAAAAAATTCAAAAAAGGGGTGGGATGTACCTCGGTGTGACTGCTCCATGCTCGGTACACTCACACACACACACACACACACAAACACAGACTAGTCCAGTTTTACATATGTTAAATTGGCGAATTGTGTAAGTACTCCAGAAAGTCTATCAATTTACCTTGAAAAACATCAGAAGTTCGCTTGTGGAAGTGGGTGTTGCAAGGAGTACAGATTGTTATTATGAAATCGTTGCAAGTGTGTTTCCTGCAGTCTGAGGGGAAGTTGTGCAGTAGGCGTGGATGAGTGTGACTCACAACATGTGATTAACCGAGGGAGCTGGTGGATGTTTGATGTGATTGTGTGTGTCTTCCTGCAGGGTTCGGCTCACCGCATACTGGATGTAGTTATCTGCTTTTACTCAGTGTCTCTTGGGGGCTAAGTTGCACATCAACAATGCAAAGATTGTTCCCTAATATGATCAATCACTTTGGAGCAAGTTCGCATTTTTAAAATAAGTGTATTTAGCAGAATTGACTGTACTTACTTTTTACTGCTGTTCTCTTGCTAATTTCTTTACATTGATTTATTTATTTTTCTTAATTGCTCTATTTGTGTCTTTACTAGCTCGTTCATTCATTCATTCATTCAACAAACATTTCCTGAACATCAAGTATGGAACAGAAATTATAAGGACCTGGACACTTCCAGGCTGGTATTTCTTTTTCTTCATCATGCATTGTATCTTTTATCATTGACAAACTACATTCTTTTCTCTTTTCAGTGACAAATTTTGGAGAGGTAGTTTGGAGTGGTAGTCAAGCACCAGGGCCAGGCTGTCTGGGTTTAAATCCAGGCATTCCCATCTACTGTGGAACTTGGCCAAATTACTTAATTTCTCTGTACCTCGGTGGCTTTATTTGGCAAATGGTGATAATATTGGCATGTGTATTGTTTGAGTTTTATGAGGATTGAATTAATACAAGTAAGATGCCTAGCACATGTCTGACACATTTTTATTTTTAAATTTTATTTATTTGTGGTACTGGCGATTGAACTTAGGGCCTCACACATGGTAAACTCGCATTCTACTACTGAGCTACACTTCCAGCTGGATGGACATGTATTTAAATCCCCAATAAATATTAGTGACTCTTACTTTTTGTTTTTATTTTCCACTTAGATGCTATGCAATTTTTATTTCTTAAGTCATTTTAAGATTCTGCATCTTTTAATAGGAAAATTAATTGTAAAATTTATATTTCTGTTCTATCTTTAAAGAACTTCATTGAAGTTAAGTTTTTCTTTTTTTTTACTTTTAGGATTGAAAAATATGTATCCATAAAATGCTAAATTTTCATGGAGATATATAACTAGGTATGGATAACTTTTGGTTGTTTTCCATCTGTCTGTTCAAACGCTTCCTCAACATATGTTTTCTACTCTTATGCTAGCGCTTTTGTTTCTTTTGTTTTGAAACTCAATTATGTGGTTACTGAGTATAGTCTCTTCATTTCATATGCCTATTTATTTTAATTTCTTTGTTTCATTCACTCTGTTTTGGGAGATTATTCTCAAGGATACTCCCCTCCTCTTTCCTTTGATTCAGTATTCTGTGGCATTGAGTGTATTCTCTCCTGACTTCGGTAACTGTAGTTCTCTGTTCTTTATATTATTGTCTATAAGACCAAATATTTTCCACCTTTTATTCATCTGTAAGCAAAAATAATTCTATCCATATCTGAAATTTGTCCCCACCAGAGTGTGGCTTCCTGGAAAGCCCTTCCTTTTCTAACCAGAGATTGTGGGTTTCCTTGTATTTGTTAGTACTAACTGGTCAGCATTCACGTCACCCCATTGCCTTTGGGAAACTGTTAGACAGAGCAACTGCCTCCTCCATCTTCTTGTCCTTGGTCAGACAGGTCAGTCCTGTGCTCAGGTCATCTGCATTTTCTTTCCCAGGGTCTTGGACTTTGGATAATGAAGTGAGGGCTGACAGATGGAAGGGAGGAGAGCAGACATGGAGGGAAGTTTGCAGGTTTTTTTCCCATAGCACCTGGAACTCATGAGACTCTCTCTGTCCCATCACGTGGTTCCTGTGGTCCTTACAATATGGCTTCATTTTCCTCCAGCACTTTGTCGAGCCTGGACTTTTAACCTTGTCCTCCGATATTTGTGTTCAGGAACATTCCCTAAAGATGTTTTCTTTCCAGCATCAGTTTGTGTTGCTTGCAAACAAGAAAGCTAGCTGAGTTCTTTTCTGGAGGACCAGATCCTGGGAGAACAGGACCATCAGGGAACCAGCTGCTAGGAGAGGCACCTGAGCTATAAACAGGATCACACATGGGGAAGAAAGGACCAGGGAAATATGGAGGAGTATGGTGACCAGCGATGGTGAGCCTTTTGGAACTTTCAGTGCTGTAAACAATCTACTGCGGCATGCATGCCATAGGTTTGCCACCCCTGGAATATATCATCTATGAACATCTGTTTCTTTGGCGAAGCTGTTGAGCCTGGGGCTAGCTTTCTTTTTGTGTGACCTGTAAGCCAAGTAGATACCAGCTGTGTGATGAGTACAGGTTAGAGTCCATGCACCTCACGAGGAAAACCAGGCTAGTTGCCTGCTGTTTGGTATACAGTGAGGCCATGCTAGGCTCCCTCTGGCCCAGTGTGGTCACATCAGGGAACCACCCTCCACAGCAGTCAGAGCCCATGGGTAGGGGGGCTCCTGTCGAACCGGGACTGTGGTTAGTTAGCATCGTTTATTTCTGTCCCAGGATTCTTTGCCTCTGCCGTTGGCCCTCCAAATGGGGGGCTGTTGCCAAAATCTCTCAGAATCTTCTCTGCTTATGACTTGGGACGCCATACTAATTTTCATACAGGGCAAATTGGATTCAGGACTCATAGAATTTTCTCAATTCCACTTGTACTGTGTCAGGAACACTGCCGATTGTATGACATGTGGGTGACTCCTTTTTTTTTTCCTTCTACCAGATGCAAGTTCTGTTCTTCTTTCTTTTGCTATTCTGTTGGCCATTTTGCTTAGGTTGAACTGTAGGAAATTGTTGCTATTTGACCACCTTTGGTAGACAAAAACAACAATTTGCTATGATTCAAGTCAGTATTATAGACCTCTTAGAAGGGTAAGGTGAAGAGGACAGGTATTGCCAGTGAGTCTATAGTGTTTAGTTTGTTGTCTTAGTAAACTTTAGAGCTGCTTTTTTGGCATTGGGAAATATATACTTAATAATATTTTGACTAAAGAAAAAAATGTTTTATAACTACTTTTCGGCCGTTAAGTTTTGTTCCTGGTCAATATTTGCTAAAGTCCTCTCCCTGGCACCTATAAATGTTCACTGCTATTCATTTATTACATTTAATAATGGCATATATTTTTCTTGAATAAAACATCCTTAGTGCTAATTGCCTAGAGTAGGACACATCTGTAAGTTCTGGGCAAAACTTAATAATAGATCTTTAGACTTGCTTCTATTATTTAAAATTCTTAGCTTGTACCAAGTGCCATTACTAATAGAATTTTTGACTACTACTGTAAAGCTTATGCGATGGCTTGTTTTTCCCATTTTGAAGATGAGCTATGGATTAAATGTCTGCACCTAAATTTGCAAGCTAGCTTTTGCAGAGCAGAACCTGTTAATTCCAGTAGAGTTCCTTCTAAGCTTTCATTGTCCCTGAAGAATACCAATTGATTGTGGGAACTTAACAGAAACATGACTGAAATGATCCCCATAATCTATTCTAGCAGTGACTTGTTTGATTCTTCCCCCTGTGGCAGTAGTATTTGGCTCTATAAGCTTTTAAAAATGAAAATCTAGATAACTAGAGAGGGATACATGCAAACAACATCTGCTTTTATACTTATTTATTTATTTGTGATGCAAAATAATTTAATCATCTAAAGTCATGATATCTATGTGTAACATATCCAGTGGATTTAAAACAAACTGCTTTCTATTAAATAATCAGCACATTTTCTATCATACTTGTTTTGTTTAGGCTTCATGTTTGGGTATTTTCTGCTAGGCTTTTGTTTGGGCCTTTATATTTGAATGTTTTTTTGCCAAATGCAGGTAAATACTGTATAATGCTTATAATACATCAGAATGTGAATACCTATTCAGAGTTAGGCAGCAGAAACATTACTCTTAGCATTTTCTTTGATTAATACC
>RJWM01036544.1:0-18080 GCA_004363535.1 Dasyprocta punctata
GGATGGAAGTTCTCATCTTGGGGCTTCCGGCTGTCCCCAGGGTCTCGGGGATGTGCCGGATGGGTGCTAGATCTGCAACTGATCTACCCTTTAGAGTTCTTGACCCAGGATTCAGGGTTCCTGGAAAGGTCCAGGGTGTTCATAATCTTTATATAGTTGTAAGCAAAAATTTTGGTGCACTTACATATTTTAAAGTTTTCAGCATTTTTAAAAAAAATTTAAAAATAAAAACAAAAAAAAAACCAAAGATAATCATAGCCACTGTTCATAGTCTTATCACTCAGGCCTAACCTCCTTCAATCTTTTTTTTTTTTTTGGTATAAAGACCTGGTCGTTTTTGCTATTGATTTATTTTTATTTGTTTAGTGCAGGGGATCAAACCCAGGGCTACATGGACACTCAGCAAGCCCTCATCCTCAGCCCCTGTTGGTGTATATATTTTTGATATGTTTTCTTTTTTTTTTTTTGTCTTCTAAAAAAAACGATTTATTTTTAAGATCTTTTTTTTATTTTTTATTTTATTAATAATAATAACAATGATCAGAGTAAAGCAAAAGAGAGAGAACCATATTGGGCCTCAAAGACAAGACAGAAGAGAATCCCCCATACTTTCTACATTGCCTGCTGTCACCTTCCATAGAGATGCTCGGGTTGCTGCCCAGAGGCCTGTAAGATCTACTAAACAATACTAGCAAAAAGTTGGTTGATGTTCCTTGGTTGCTATCAATTTAGCCAGACCTCCGAAACAGCAGGTTGTTGACTGCGGGGGGGGTAGTGTATTTGTCCCTGATTCCAAGCCCGCACGCCAGTGCCCCTCTGGCCCGGTGGGCTGGGCCCCGGAAGGGGCCCTTCTCATTCTCCTCCAGGGTCCTGAGGTCAGGACCCCGGAAGGCAGTTCTTTCACGTCCTGGTCGGTGCCTGAGCGGCTCGGGCCCCACAAGGGGCCCTTCTCATTCTCCTCCAGGGTCCCGAGGTCAGGACCCCAGAGGGCAGTTCATTTGCGTCCTGGTCCGAGTCTCTTTGATATGTTTTCAAAAGCACTCCAGAAACACACACATGCAGTGTTCTGTTCCATTAGATAAAGTCTCTATTTTGGTAGAAATAAGAACCCTTGCCAGACATGGTAGTATATCCTCAGCTACTCCGGGGATTGAGGAAGGAGTATCACAGATTCCAGGATAGCTGAGGCAATTTGGGAAACCCTGGCTCAAAAAAAAAAAAAAAAAAAAAGCCCAGGGTGGAGCTCAGTGCTACAGTGCTTGTGTAGAGGAAGAGGAGGAGGGGCAGGAAGAGGAGTGGGGAGAAGAGGAAAAAGGGAAAAGGAAGAAGAGGAATAAAAAGAAGACGAACAAAGAGGAGTGGGGAGGAGGTGGAGGAGGGGGAGAAGGACTCCATTTGTTCATCCTATTGTGGGTCTATGTTAAATGCACATTCTAGAACAATGACACATTCTGTCCTTTTCAGGAGTAGGTGATGCATATATAAAATTTTTAACCTAAAAGTTATAACTTACATGAAACACATAAGGAGGCTTCCAGGAAGATGGCAGAACAGTAAGCAGCAGAATAAACAGCCTTTTTGAGAGATACAGTCCAGATGCTGGACTATAGCATCATGGGGAAGACAAGAAGGAAGGAAGTAGGGCCCCTGGACCCAGGAAGAATCTAAAGTGAGAACTGAAGCCCACAGAAAGAGTAAAAAGAAAAACTTCAATGAATAAGAAGGCGGAAGCTGGCCCAGCCTTGGCCTGGAGCCATACCCACTGTGCGAGAGGAGCTGTTGGAACCTGGGCACACATGATCAAGGTGACCTGGCGGCCTCTGCAGAGAGAGGCAGCACTGGAGGGGAGCGGTAGACCTGGAAGACTGCACTGGATGGCAGTGAGTGCAGAGGACTCAGTCCTCCCATGGGAGAGAGCAATTGGCTGGGAACTATTTTGGAGTCAGGCTGGATAAACCCGGAATCAGAACAGCTGCTGGCTTCCTCCAACAGCTCCTAGCTGGGTGCAGACCCGTGGAAATTGCTTTGACTGAGCCCCTCTCCCCTACACAATGCAGTGGCCATTGCAGAGGTTCCCTGTGGGTAGTCAGCTCAGTCTGGAGGCAATGGCTGGCCCCACCCCTATGTGCACACTCCAGGGGCAGTAGCAGAGGATCCCTGCCAGTGACCAGCCCAGGTCCACACACAGCGGCTAGCCCCGCCCCTGTGCACACTCCACCATCCACTGGGGAGGCAATGCATGCTGGAAAAAGCTGCAGACAGTCATGCACCAGCACACCCAATGGCCACGATCAGGTACCTGCAGCCAGCACTGACTAGAAGAACCAAACAGTCTCGCCTCAGAGAAATTGTAGCCAATTTGGGAAGTGCTTGGGACCCCGGTACCCACTTGTCCTGAAGAACCCAAGAGTCTGTTAAGATGAAGAAGCAAAAGGCAGTCTCTGGCCTCCAATTCAAGCAGAGCAAGTCCAGGAGATGCAAATATGGAAGAGATCAGGAGTAGCACACTTGGAGTTTCTGAAGCAATGGCAACTGAAGTAAAGAAACAACTTCATGAGGCTATAAAAGAAATTAGAACAGAAATACTAACTCAGGTAAAAAAAAAAGAAATGAAAAGCATAATAAAAGAACTGCTAAGCAGCTCTAAAGAAACCATAGTTAAAAAAATAGAGGAGCATAGGAAAAATGAGAGAAACCTTGAATGAAAAATACAAAAAAGATTTAGAGTACATGAAACAGATTCAAAGAATATCCAGGAAATTAAAATCTCCATTGAAAGCTGACAAAACTACTTGAAAGAAACTGAAGATAGACTTTCAAACCTTGAAGACAAGTTTGCAACTTGTGATCACAAAAGGAAAGATCTTTGAAAAATAAGAAGGAGTCTGGAAGTAACAATTCAATGGCTGCAAGATAACCCAAAGAAACATAACTTAAGAATAATAGGTGTGAGTGAAAAAGCGGAGGTCAACACAAATGACTTAAAGAGACTATTTACAGAAATAACATCAGAAAACTTCCCAAGCATAGGAAAAGGAAGTGACATTCAGATAAGTGAAGCATATAGACCTCTGGCTAGCCATAACCAAAATAAATCTACACCCAGACATACAATAATTAAGATCCCAGAAATTCAACACAAGGGCAGAATATTAAAAGCTATTTAAGAAAAGAAGCAGATAACCTATAAAGGAAAACCCTTCAGAATCACAAACAGACTTCTCAACACAAACCATCAAGTCAAGAAGAACTTGGAGTGAAGTATTTCAAATCCTGAAAGAAAACAACTTCCAACTCAGATTGATGTACTCTGCAAAACTATCTTTCAAAATTAATGGAGAAACAAGATACTTTCATGACAAAGAACAACTGAAGAAATTCATGACCACCAAAGCAACCCTGCAAAGAATAGTGAAGGACATTCTAGAGAGAGATAAAAAAGACCACAGCTCCAGAAACAGTGGCAGAGGGGTATCACTGAGTGGGGCAGACATGGAGAGGAAAAGTAGGCAGGAAAATAGCATGGCAGAGATTAGGCAGTGCATATTGGCCATAACCATTAATGTAGATGCCCTCAATTCATCAATAAAAAGAAACACAGGCAGAGTGGATCAGGAGACAGGAACCACCAATATGCTTTATATAAGGAACACATTTAACTCGAAAGGGGATTCATAAACTGAAAGTCAAAGGAGAGAGAACAGTGCTCTATGTGACAGGGAACCAGAAAGAAGTGGGGGTAGCTTGCTCAGTAGCTGCACAGTGGACAAGAAAGGCATGGCATTTTTATACAATGGAAAGCTGCTCAGCTATAAAGAAAGATAACATCAAGGCTCTTGTAGGTAAATGGATACAACTTGAGATCACACTCATGGATGAAATGATTCAGTCACATGGGTGAACATCGTGTTGTCTCCCTAGTATTAAAAACTAAAGGAGTTAGTGAAAGTGAAAGGGAAGGACGTGTCTTAAAAAGGGAAGGCAGTGGCCATTGTTAATCTATTATCATGATTTGAATCCCGTATTGTTTTCATTGTTCTGTTTAGTTTGGTTTTATTCTGTTTTGGTGTGCCTAATTTTATTATATTTGATGGCATGGACAACTATTCCAAAGATAACAAAATACATTATGGTAGCCATTATTGATTTCCTATTATCTTATTTTGAAGCCCTATATTGCTTTCATTGTTTTGTTTTGAGTGATTTTATTCTATTTTAATTAGTTTGATTGTATTATGTCCCATGATATAGGCAACTACTTAGAAGATAAAAAGAGGCATTATGGTAACTACTGTTGGTTTACTATTGTTTTGAAGTTCTGTATGGCTTCCATTGTTTTTTTTTATTGGTTTTATTGTGTACTATTTTGTTTGATTTTATTATGCCTGATGGCATGGGTTGTTATTTTGAAGATAACAAGAGGCATTATGGTAGCCATTATTGATCTCCTTTTATCTTTTTTTGAAATCATGTACCATGTTCATTGTTTTGTTTTGATTGACCATTCTGTTTTATTTCATTTGGTTTATTCTCTTCAAAATAAAAAAAATTTCATAAAGCACATAAATTTAAGTGCTCAGTTTAATGAATTTTTGCATATGCATCCCTCTATATGTACTGTTCCTTGTGTCTGAAGTATGTTTTGTTTGCATATACAACTACTTCTTGATGATGATGATGATGATGATGATGATGAATTAATTAATTTTTGAAGAAACAGGGTCCTACTCTCTTGCCTAGGCTGGTCTTGAACACTTGAGCTGAGGTGCTCCTCCAGCATCAGCCTTCCCAGTAGCTGTGACTTCAGGCACAGGCCACCACGCACCGATGTACCCCTTTATTATTATATTTTCATTGCTGGCTAACAACTCTCTAATTTAAAAAATCTTATTTCATCAGAACCTTGAGTGAGAATAAAGAGAATAGGATGGATATCAGCTGAGTGCTACCCTGTGCCAGGCACCTATTGTACTCCTCATTCCAAAGTCTCTAGTTTAATATTTAGATTAATGCAAGTGCTCCTCCCTTTTTGCTCTTGTTGCTTTTGCTGTTTTCCACCACCAAGAACTGTTGCCCTCTGCCACATGCCTCTCTGCCTTGGAGTCAGCTGATTATGGACTGAAATCTCCCCAAACTCAGGAGCCATGCAAGTGGGGAGGAGAACCAAGAAGCCAACCCCTCCTGTAAGCCAGCTGGTGCATGGGCTGGGAGACAAGAACAGCTGAGTCCCCCCACCGCCAAGCAACCAGCTGATTCAGAAGAACACAGCCTGAGATGAGAGCTACTGAACTAAAAAAACAATGCTTGTATTGTTTGATTGACTTTGCAGGCCCCAGGCCAGAAGTCTGAGCATCTGTTTAGAGGATAACAATATGCAATATAGCAACTATGGGTGATTTCTGTATTGTTTTTGAAATCCAATATTGTTCTCACTGTTTTGTTTAGTTCTGTTTTATTGTTTTGTTTTATTCCTGTTAAAATTAAAAAAAAATAGATGAGCCCAACAGGTTTGTTAGGTTTCAAGCAATTTATCTACAGTCAAACAATTCAATAGGATTTGAAACTAGGTCTCTTTGGTACCAAAGCTTTATTCTCTCTGCTGGACACTTACTAAGAAGCCAGGATTCACCTTCTTACCATAAGCATCGCTGAACACAGGCTGAGCTATTTTATTTGAAAAGTGATCCCAAGAGTGAGGAACAAGGAGTGTGAGGCAGGAAAAGCCCATTCAGGGATGAGTTACTGCTTTGGCCACTCCTGCAGACAGCTTCTGTTCTAGCCGCTTGCTGGATTCCTCTGGGGAACTCTGTGAACTGTGACTCCATAAAGCCTGCCTGGAAGACAGGAGAGGGAACAGTGCATGGATTTTGTCATCCATTGGTCAAGGGTGGCCCCACGACTCGTGTATGCTAACGTGTGAGAACCAGGTTTCCCTGTGCACACTGTACCTCTGCACAGGGAAGTCCTGGGACACAAAGGGAGAGGAACACCGTGGAGGCCCAGGTAAGACATGGTCAGACTGCACCTATGTGAAGAAGCTGTACAGACTCCATGGCATTCAGTGACACAGCAGTGGCTACAGAAGAAGGTGGAGCCAGGTGGAGAGGTATCCAGACAACCAAGAATGCTTTGGAGATGTAGACCTGGCCCAGGAAATGGTTTTCCAGCAACACGCCTCTTCTTGTGGCAAGGATTTCAACCTGAACCTGGGTCTCTGTGTCTGCCACAGTTCATGTTCAGGCATGCTTGAAAAGTTAATGGGGCAGACCTAAGAGTGTTTATTCATACGCATGAGTTCTTTTCTCTTTTCCTGAGGAAAGTGGGAAGAGATTTTTTTATATGTGTAAAAACATAGAAAGAAGCTGAGCATGGCGGTGGACACCCATAATCCCTGCATACTGGGAGGTCAAGACAGGAAGATCACAAGTTTGAGCTCTACCCAAGTAATTTAGTGATTTAGCGACAACCTATGTCAGAATAAAAAATTACAAAAGGCTAAGGATGTAGCTTAATGCAAAGGCCCTGAGTGCGATCCCCAGTACTGCAAAAACAAAACAAAACAAAACAAAACAAAAAAAATAAAACAAAACAAAACAAAATGTAGGAATAGATACAAGTGGAAAAGAAAGATCATGTGGTAGCTGTTCCAAGGCAAGGTCTGAACACAATGGAGCAAGAAGCCCAGGCAGAAGGGACAGGACCTGCTTTCTGAAGGACTCAAGGCTTTGATATCCCCAACACGAGCTCTCTATAAGCTCAGGTGACAAAGTGTGATCTGGAAGTAAGGTGGTTGGGCATTCTTCCCATGCTGCTTGGGTCTGCTGAGATCAAATGTTTATAATGCAATAAACACAGTATGGGTGCTTAGCTTAGCAGGACACTGTTCCATGTGGTCTGATGATATATTTAGAGAGGAAGGAAGGTTTTTTTAAAAGATGTCAGCTGTCGTAACTGGGGGCTGGCCAGTGGGTTCTGGGACTCAGAGGTGGCTCGGGGCTGGGTCATGGTTGGCAACAGGAGGAACGCTTGGTGAGTGAGCAGGTGCTCTTTCAAGGAAGGAGTGGGGATGTGGCCTTGGGGACTGGGGAAGAGGGTTCTACCTGGGGAAAAGAGAGAGCATTAAAGGCATGGAAAAAAAAATAGCATACAGAGTAGAAATCCAAGATGCAGCACAGCGCAGTATGGGGGAGGAGCCAAATATAACGTAAAACAGATGTACTTATAAGGCAACTAGGGCAGAATCTAGTTCCTCAAAATAGCCAGCCTGGAGACTGACTGGGCAAAGGCTTCATACAAATCTCTGCTTAGGATGTGTCTGAAAGCTAAAGAGCTGCTTTCCCATCTAAACTGGTCCATGGGCAACAGGGCAGTGAGTCAAAGAAGTCTTCACTGTTGGATTATCGATAAACTCCCTACGTCTGAGTCCACCCGCCAGGAAGCAGGGTCTGAATGGCTACAGTCTGGTTGCAATAGGTCTTCTAAGAGAAAAGCGCTCGAGTTTTTGTCTGTCTAGTACCCTCATTCCCTTCTGTTAACAGAGCTATTTTTTTTTAAATGGGGGAATCTTCCAACTTCCCAGAGAAGTCAGTATGTGACCTAACTCAAGTAGATCAGAGAAACCTATTCCCTTGACTGGGAGTAGGCAGGGAACCCTGGAAGTGTTCATCAGGTTTTCTCAGGATCTGATATATTTCAGGGCTTAGAGAGAAAGAAGGATCACAGGCTATAAAGATGATACAGACCAGAGTTGCTCTGTTTCGCTTTTCCTGGGAGTGTGGAGAAGACTAACCATACTAACTGAAAAGGAATTCAGTATTAAGAGAACAAAAAATGAAGAGGGTTGAGCCAATGGGTAGAGAGAGACAGTGTCCTGAGAACATTGTGTGGACCATGAATCCAGCCAGGTCAGAAGCCAAAGCTATCCTTGTTCCTTCATTAACCAATACATGCTGGTTTGCCTGCCAGTTTCAAGCAAACTTCAGTGGAGACTCTGGAATTTGCAATGTAAAGAGACAAGATGAATACATTTGTCTGCCTCTTCACAGTGGTAGACATTTACTGCATCTGTCCATAAATTCTGGTCTCCACTGCTCTTCTCGAGGGTACACTGACCACCTGGGTGGCTAGATGACCAGTGCTCCCAGTTTGGCAGTGTAGAAGACTACATGGGCACCTCTCCTTGAATGCAGAATGGTGGCTTCAGCATTGGTTAAATCAAGTCTTGTCTCCATGCACTGATATGTATAGAGCTTCTCTCTTCAATTGACTCTAAGCAATGCAAATAAGGCCAGCTGAAGCACTGATATGTAATCTTAAAGGCCAATCTGACAATCTCCTGTTTCCTTGCCTAGTGCTCTCTGTAAAAGATCTGAGTGCAGCTGAATGACAGAGCCACTCATCTCCAGGAATGTCAGCTGGATATGAACCTAAGTAATAGGCTATGACTTCCCAGGGCACAAAAGTTTACATATTAGAAACTGAAGCAACAGCCTCCTAAATTCATTCAAATGCTATCCCAGTCAAGTTATGTGGACTGGTCTTTCTGCATATCTCGTTTCATACTGCAAAAATGCTTTATTTTCCACCTGGCTAGCCAGCTCAAGTTACTCACATAGTTCCCACCATCCTCACAGTCACTCATCCTCAAGTATCCCACTTCTTCACAAGATAATAAATTCTGGGAGAGGTCTTGGATCAAGGCCTTTGTTTGTGTATCCTCACTTGGACCAGGCCTAGGACCCCTTGGCTGCCCTTAATTTTGAATATGTCTTGGTGTCTTTACTCTCACTGTGGGTTGCATTGGAGGTGGTAGATTGGAATTAACTTGCAGGGATTCCATTAATGTTTCAATGGGATTACAAATACAGCTTTCTGAATTGTGAGAAAGATTAGCAAAAGGATTACAACACTTGGTTTTCAATATTCAATACCTGGATTACAATATGGCAGGAGCCTCAATGAAGTCAGTACAGTGTCACTGCACAACACTGATTTTGATGTACCCTTTGGTGCCCACTCCTCATCTGATCTGTTCAGAATGTGGAGAAAATCTCAGCCCTCTCCACTTTGTAGCACACCCACAATTGCAATATGTACCGATCTCCTGAAAAACCAGATACTTGTTTTCATTTGTATTTGAGAGTTCAGTGGTCAGCTCACGCTCAGCGAGTGTGAAACAAGACTCCTCCCCCAAAAAGCCCTTCTAGTCCTCAAATCATGTGAGCCACCTTTGTTACTCCTCTTCTTCATGTGCACAAAGTCATGGGGTGCAATGCCTGTCCCTCAGGATGTTCCCACTTGCCAGGAGCTGCTGAGATGCTGAGGTGGCACAAAAGTGTACAAAACATGGCCCCTCATTCTGAGAGCCGCCCTGCTAGTACAGGAGCTATCTGAAGCAGGATTGCTGAGTGCCATAGCTGGGGCAGTCATGAAAGGACCATCGGACCCAGGGGAAGACAAGATTCATGAAGGTGACTGGGGATCAGGCAAGATTAATGGAAGACTTTCAACTGCTCACTAAAGGAGAAGGGCATTAAGAGATCATTTGACTGACATGCTCTTGGAATGGCAGCTTCAGTTTGCTGGTGGATGGAAGTGGCTGGGCATCCTGTCCTCCTCTTTCTTCCTACCAGGAAAAGTACAACAACCCTCAAGGGTACAGCAGCCATTCTGACACCATGAGAACCCAAGAATGAGGATATGTTCACGGGATGATAGGGGCGGGGAGTGGTGGGGGAGACAGAAAGAACCCGATCCCTTCATGACATCATCTAGTTACTGTGATCCTTGTGCGTGAAAAAAAAAAATCTATGTTTGAGTAAAATCATTGTCAGTCCTGTTTTCTATTGCTTGCATTCAAGTAAAATGCTAACATCTATAGCTATATGCTGGAAATGCTGAATGTCATTTAAAGAAGCCAAAGACTGATTCTATAAACGTTTTTTGCAAAGAGTTGAGGACAGGGCATAATCATAAAGCCCTCTTCTATAGCTGCACGCTGTCTGGTCTCTTCAAAGCTCAGTCTGGCTTCAGCCTCTTTAAGGAAGCATCTATGTCCACCTCAACCCTCTTTGTCTTCCCTTCTAATGGAGCAATTCATAAGTATAGATTAGCAGAGTGTATTATTACTGTTCTTTGTGCATTCATATTTGGTATCGCCAACAATAATTCAAGTACAATTATCAAGCATTGGTCAGTGACCTATATTGTGGATTTGTAAATTAAACCCCTGGCAGGACTGCAAGTGCTTTGTGAGAGGTGGCTATATTTTATACTTTCTGTCTCTCATAGTACTCAAACCAGAGAGAGTCATACAATGGGCTGGTGACCAGGAATTAGAGTATTGAATTTGAATCTTGGCTTCATCACTAAGTACCCATGGATCTTAGGCAAGATGTTTTATTTTGTTTTGTTTTTTTATCTCTAGCTGTCAAATTCTTCATCTGGGGAATAGAGATTTATAGTAAAGTTTGCATCAAAAAATTATTCTGAGACTCAGTAAAATATTTTCATGAATCCCTTAGCATCCCTTCAGTACCATTATTGTGCCATTATGTAGAAGATGGAGTGTGCTAATGACCTCCCTATATTCATGTGCCTTCTGATGTGACTTCCTAGCTCTTTCTACCATGAGGTGGACCCATCGCCCTGCCCTTGAATCTAGGTGGTCTTCTGACACTCTTTGGCTGTGACAAAAGTGATACTGTGTTGGTTCTCAAGCCAGGTCTCTGGAGGGCTTGTCCATGTCAATGCTTCATCTTGAGAGCCTTCTCTTTGCCATAAGAGGCAGCCCAGGAGGGAGAGAGACTTGTGGAGTAGCGTTGTGTCTTCTCAGGGGAGGCCCCTACGGCCAGCCAGTCTGCCAGTTGGCTCCAGATACACAAATGAATACAGGCAAAATCAGAAAGACCACTCCAAAAACCCACACACCAGTGACAATAATAAATGCTAATTGTTTTAA
This sequence comes from Dasyprocta punctata, assembly GCA_004363535.1. Taxonomy (NCBI): domain Eukaryota; kingdom Metazoa; phylum Chordata; class Mammalia; order Rodentia; family Dasyproctidae; genus Dasyprocta; species Dasyprocta punctata. Next base: position 10,961 of record RJWM01036544.1, read on the forward strand.
GCCAATCAGCTTTGCAAGGTTGGTTGTGAAGCAGTAACTGACTGACAAAAGCTACTAGACCTAACTGACACGAGCAGCTTCCTGGATTTTTTTCACTACTCTGTCCCCCGTGCCACAGTGTGCTACACAAGCTGGTGCTAAGTGTACATGCTGGGGACATTTCTGAATGCAATTGCAATGATTTTCATCATCTGAACAACCAAGGAAAGGAATGAATGAGAAAATATAGGCAAAGGATTTAGCCTCACTTTTGGTACCCAGTGATTTCTCAGTGAATATCAGCAATTAATTAGGTGCTTGACAATGATTGGTTAACATCTTTTTTATTTATCAAAGAAAAAAAACTAGCTAAATGAGTAATGTTGTCTTAAGTTCATTTAACGAAGCAATCCCCTGTCTGTCAGAAAACCTAACAAAAATGATCAAGATGAGATATGGAGGTATTTACCCACATATATGTACACATTCTCCAAGAGGAATGCAATTATCAATATATCACTAACATAATAGTCATAAAAAAGTTTCTAAGGTTGAAGAAAGAGAGAAAATTTAGCATTAACCACAGTTGGATTTTTAGCTTGTAAAATAAATAAATAGACAGACAGATAAGATCTTGGGTGCACTGCTCCTGAGAACCTGGAGATTCCATGGAAGCTGTCCTTGGTAACCTGGAGCTGAGGGTTCAAGGCATCATCTCCTGACCAACCATCAGGCTTTTTCCAGTTTCCTTTCCTCCACCACTTTCCCAGCACCAGGCACCGTGTGGTGAGTTCCAGGCTCCTCTCAGCAGGAAGCATCTCCACCCTGGCTGGCTGCCTCAGTGGTCCCTGCTCGCCATCCCCTGTGCAGCGTGCCCACAGCCCTGGGGTGGGCAGCGTGAGTGGCCGGGGTGGGCGTGGAGCCTGAGGTTGTTCCTCCATCGCTGACTGCATCCTGCTTTCCATCCTGTTGGCAGTGCTTTGCCGCCATGGAAAGAAGTCTTTGCATGTTCTTCAGGCGGGAGCTCACGTTCGTCATCTCTCAGTGACCTCCTTAGCTCCCAAATTACTTTTGGCCCGCTGGAATGCTGAACACATTGTACCCTCTCTGTGGGACTCATTATTTCCATTCTGGAGACTGTCATTTATGGGACTCTGACTTTCTTTCATCGTGTATTTATACTAGGCAAAGCTAAGAATATTGTAATTGTCTGCGATGTTTTGAAAACACTTGTCACAAACTGAAGCCAAATGCTGATTAATGCTAAGTGTTTTTGAGGAACTCAGATTTGGCTCATTAACTGGACTCAATGACATTACCCATCAGTTTCAAGTTTGGATAATTGCTCATCACAGACTGGTGCTAATTTGGTAATAATGATGCTAACAGATTTGTATGTTTCTCCTATATAGTACGTTATACACATAGTAAGGCCAGCATGAATGCCAGACCCGAAGTTAGCAGACCCAGTCCTGAAATTGCTACAAAGGGCTGTGGACAAGTCAGTTTACCTTCCTGTGTCTCAGTTTCTTTATATATAAAACAAGGGGCTTACTTGGGTGGCTGAGGCAGGAGGATTGCTGTGAGTTCGAAGCTAGTCTGGGTTACATAGCAAGTTCAAGGCCAGCCTGAACTATATAGCAAGACTCTGGTTCAAAAAAAAAACAACAAAAAACAAAAAACAAAAAACAAAGTGGGGTGGAGCTTAGATTAGATGATCTTCAGAATCCTTCATTGAAATTCTGTGGTGACATGGCATATTTTGGTCTTGAGTTGCATAATGAGCACAGATTCATTTTAAGAAAGTCACAAAGACTGAGCAAAGCTGATATCCTTGGGGTGTGAGTAAGGTTGCTGCTTACTCCTCTTCCTTTCTGCATTTTTTCTATATTAAGAGGGGGAAAAATGTTCCCTGTTGGCTCACAGGATAAGCCCTTAATCAAATGTTACATACCATCTGTTTGAGACAGTATCTGGTAAGTCAAACTTAAGTAGCTATAATCACTGTGGAATCTGAAACTGTTTCCTGTTATCCTGTCTCTTTTCTGAAGCAGACAGGAGCGAGTCTAGCTTCGTAAGCTTGCACAAAAGAGTAATATTGCAAGGAGGAGACGGACTGGTTTTGAAGTTCATGCTTTGAAACTTGAATTCACTGAGTTTGCTTTTCATTTTCTCCCTAGGTTTCATCACATGTATCGATGCTGTTTCTCTGCCTCGCCTTTCTATTTTAAGCTTCTCTACCCCTTTCACATGGTTCACCATCTTCCTTTCTAGGCCATTCCTTGGCCTAATTCTTGAGGATTTCAACATACATGCTGACTGTTCTCACCCCGATGTTAGAAGAGGACAGGCCCAGGGCGGTCGATGGTTGGCACGAGGTCACACAGCTGGCTCATGCCAGAGCATGACAGGTATTGTGATGATTCATCAGATGGTGTATATTCACGGCCAGGGAACTGCTCCCTAACATGTCCATGAGATGCTCCCCAAAAGCTGTTAGAATGAGGAAATTCAGAGCTTGGCAGGCTCCTTGTCCTTTCTCTGCAGCCCTCAGCTCTGGTCATTTAATTCTCTCATTTGGGGACCATGAAGATAGCCTTTGGCGAGCTGCTTTCCCTTTCCTTCCAACAGTAAGCACCTTCCCTTAAAGGCGTCCATCATGCTCCACTGAGTGGGTATCATGTAATCCACTACTCTTTCCCTTTAGGAGGCTGTGGTCATCGTCCGGAACTGCAGGACACCTCTCACAGACTGGGGAGGTGGTGACAGCTGAGCCAAGATGGAGCGCATCTTGTGCTCACCACTTGTCCAAGGCCACAGGGTTGAGTTACTGGGCATGGGCATCCCCACCGGTCCAGTGCCTACCAGGGGATTAAGTGTCATGCAGACACAGCTCCTCAGTTGCTGCCCTGTGAGTGTCTGCTGTCACCTGCTAGACGCCAAGGCCACGGGCTGTTTACTTGACGCGAAGACAAGAAAATATATCTTCCTGGAGCCTTTCAAATTCTTGAGTTCTAGTCCTGGACAGTGGCTTCACTGCTGTGTCTGGAGCCAGCCAAGAACAGGGATGGGAGGTGAGGGGCTGCGGGGATCTGACCTCCTGGGTCACCTTGCAAAACCGGATGCAGCGGGGAGAGATCGAGTGTGGGCTCTGGGCATCCAGATCATGCTTCCAGGGTCAGAGAGGCTGCAGAGATTGCGGTGACCTGGCCTTCTGTCCTGTGTCCTGCCGAGTGGAGGAGGAGAGCCACCCTCAGGCCACAGAGACTGGGGCGGTGGTGATGGCTCGAGATGACAAGTGCGGGCACAAAACCAACCCTGGGAGTCAGGTCCCCCTGCAAGGTTCCGTGTGAGGCAGGAAGAAAATCAGAGCCTATTTTGGATCCAGCTCTCCTTGCCTATAAAACTGGGAGCCTGGTCTGGGGGTGCAGCTCTGTGGAACTGCGCTTACCTAGCATAGAGGCAAGGCCCGGGGTTTGATTCCCCAGCACTGCAAAAAGCCAAAACCAACCAACCAAAGCCTGGCGGCTAACTTCTGGGTTCCGGTTACATCTTTCTGGTCTTTGACTTGGGCCTCAGACTGCAACGGCAGGGCAGCTCTGAGTTTTGATCTATTGGTTTTTTTTGTTAGAGAGGGAGAAGTTACTGCTGGGCTCTGACCTCTAGTGCAGAGGGGCAGGAACTTACGGCAACCTTTGAATGGTACCCAAGTGATGGTTCTATGGAGCAAAATGGGTCTTGAATAGGTGACTTACAACAGAAGAGAGGAGATTCAGACAGGGCCACAAAGGGGATAGCAAGAATCAAACAGCCAGACTTTGAGGTCAGAGTTCTTTTTCTTTTCTTTGGGATACTGAGCCCTGAACCCTGTGCCTCTCATATGTGGGGCAAATCACTATCACAGAGCCATAATCCCAGCCCTTTTTGTTTTATTTTGAGACAGGATCTCAGTACATTGTCTGGTCTGGCCTTGAATTTGCAATCTTTCTGTCTCAGCCTCCACAGTAGCTGGGATTATAGGCATCTCCTACCCCTCCCAGCAAAATGAGAGCAGAGTTCACTTCCCAACTTTGTTGTTCCCTGGCTATGTGACCTTGAGCAAGTTCCTCGCCCTCTCTAAAGCTTTATTTCCTAGTCTGTAAAAGCAGCAAAAAGAATTCCTTCATATGAGGTAATCTTTGGAAAGTCCCTGTGGCATAAAGAGTATTTGGGAACTCTGTGTGTGCATGTGTGTATGTGTGTGTGACCAATTTTACCCCATGTGTATGCAGAATCTAGCAGCCATACTCTGCATGTAACATTAAAGAAAGCCAGACATTGTAGTCTCAGCACTTGGGAGGCTGAGGCAGGAGGATCACTGTCAGCTTGAGACCAGCCTGGGCTACATGGTAAATTCAAGGACAGCTTGAAATACATAGGGAGATCCTGTCTCAAAAGAAAAAAAAAAAGTATTATACTTAAGGTAAGCTAAGCAACTCAAGAGCTAGCAAAAATTAGTTCTTTAGGATTAGCTAATCAATATGCCAAATATAGATTTCCTGTTAATGCGCTTTAAATATATTAATGAGAGAATGAGTGTGCTGCTTGCATGGAAGCCTGTTCTCTCATACCCTTCAACACTCATTAATGAAGATTTAAATTGAAGCACAACTTTTTATATGGGAGTTTCATAATTGGGAATTAAGAGATTTAGATATATAACCCACATGACAGATTCTTGTCTTTAAGTGTGATGTTTCAAACGATGGTTTAAAAATTGAGATCATTACAATCTGATGTCACTTTTCTTTCTTTCTTTCTTTCTTACTATCTTTCTTTTTTGCTTTCTTGCTTTCTTTTTTTTTCTTCTGCAAGTAAAAAAGGTAGATCTTAGGCAGGCAGTGGGCAAGGGAAAGGGGGCAGGTACACAGCTGTCTGAGAAAACCTTGCTCTCGAAGGGCTCACCTTCTGGTTAATCCCTTTAAGGCAACACCCCAAATAAAGCTGGCAAGAGCAATTAAACGGATGTGAAAGATGCCCCCCCCGTCACTTTCTCTCCCTGTAAGATTGGACACACACACTTCATTGAGAAGCCAGGCAAATCTTCACCTCCAAACTAGTATGCTAGATTACTGAAAATAATCTTTTCTCCCAGAAGTCAGAAAATAAACAAAAGTATCATTATTATTCATTGAAAAATTATATATTAGGAAAAAGCAATTTAACATTCTAAATGACCATTACACATTCAGTTCAGGTTGGAAAGAATAGCTTTTCATTTCTTTCTGTACTAGAGGAGTAGGGGTGCCACTCTGGGCTGGGCCATCCCAAGCTCTCCTTTGCATTAGGGGAGGAACAGTGCCCTCCTCATCCTGGAGCGAAGGTGACAGAGGACCCATGGACACTGCTGATGGAGACACGAAACACTGCCTGCCACATAACAGACATTGCACCCTAACGAGTGACCCAGCTTATTAATAAAGTATTGCATCAGAGAGAGGAAGAGGATGCTCCCCATACGCCATCAATAGAACGTGGCCTTCAAGTTGCATTTCTTTCATTCTACCTATCCACTTGTGCATTCATTCATACCCTCAATCACTCATTTGACCAAGGTGTATGTAATGCCCACCCATTCCAGACCCTAAACCAGGGGCTGAGCTCAGATAGGACTATGATGCCCTAGCTATGCAAGACGAACTTTATTTATTTTTAATATTTTATTAATAATAAAAGACAAGACAGAAGAGAATCCCCCATACTTGCTACATTGCCCGCTGTAAAGAGATGCTTGGGTTGCTGACCAGAGGCCTGGCCTAATCTACAAAACAAAAGTTGGTTGATGTTTCTTGGTTGCTATCAATCCAGCTAGACCTCCGAAACAGCAGGTTGCTGACCGGGGGGCGGGGGGGGCGGTTTTGTCCCTGATTCCAAGCCCACTCGGGCCGGGCGGGGGCTCTACTGGGGGCCCTTCTCGTTCTCCTCCAGGGCATTGGGGTCAGGACCCCGGAAGGCAGTCCATATTGCGTCCTGATCAGTGCCTGCGCCACTTGGGTGCAAGATGAACTTTAATAAAGTTTCCTTGTCTTGGAGATCTATGACCCCTAGTGAGGGTGGAGTTGGGGTTAGGGCAACTAGAAATCCCTTGAAATTAAATATAACTATTGACCTGAATGAGTGGATACAGATTTTTTTTTTCCTAAAACAAAGACCCATATCTTTCATGAGATAATTGAAGGCATTAGGATCTAATTAAACAGCAACCAGCCTAGAGCGAAGGGCAGACCCAGCCCTGGCTCCGGCAGTCAGCACCTCTGTAAGCCTGATGGGGACTTGGGGGAAGTTCCCTGCCTTCCTCCACCAAGATGTCTCCATCTCTGATTCTCTGCTCTCACTCCTAAATTATTCCTTTTTATTTATATTCTCATTTGAATTCCTAATAAGGAAGATGGAATTGACCCAGCAATTCACCTTTATTTCTGTTGAGGCCTAGCTTCCTGCCAGGACACCCCCAAGGCTTTGCATATTCATATCATTTCATCGGGCCAAGCCACGGACCAGGCACCAGCTAATAGGTTTGGCTCTAGTAGTTACGCCAGGTTGTGGGGCAGGGAGGAACAGTAGCAGAAGATCTTGGCCACCACTGTGTAAGGCCTTGCCAAGGAATCGTAGTAGATTGTAAGTGAAAGTGTTTCCTGAGAAATTGGTGGTTGAAGTGACAGTCCCCGTCCTCCAGTATGAAAGATGAGGTCAGGGGAGGGTGTTGGACCAATATATCCCTCAACTCCCACGTCTTTCTTGGGGATGGGTGAGATGCCAGCTGTGCCTAGGACCTGTTGCATGGCCATGCAATGTAAGAAAGTTCACTGTTCCATGCACATTTTTTATTAATACATGTTTGTAGGACACATAATGATTACATTTGTCATGGGGAGTTGATCTATGTATATAACACATCCTAATTTTTTAAGTTTCCCCTCCCATTCCCCTCCCTCTGTCTCTTGGTCCCCTTTCCTTTTGTGAGAGATCTATTTCCCTTTCCCCTGTTATCTATCTTTATTTTGCTCCCTATATTATTTATATTTTGGGCTTCTTGTGTAAGAGAAACCACATGATATTTAAGATTGTGTATCTGATTTATTTTACTTAACATTATGGTCTC
>RJWM01036545.1:0-18079 GCA_004363535.1 Dasyprocta punctata
TGCGTGCGTGCGTGTGCATGTGTGTGAGCATGCACGTGTGTGCGCGCATGTGCGTATTTTCCAGTCAGGGAAGCGTCTCCCCCTGCCCTCCTTCGCTAGCACACCTCCGTCCGCAGTGACGACCTCGCGGTGGCAGCTGGCACGCGCGCAGGCCACATCTTCACTCTTTTCCCGCCCCCCTCCCCGTCCATTCTCCATCCCCGTCCTGCTTAGGCAACATCTCTGTCCACGGCTACCATGCATCACGTCCTTGTTGCAATCCCCGGTACCAACCTGCCAGGACAAACCGACTCCGCCCTTTAAAACTTCTAGGTGTTTTCCACTGCGCAGGACGACACCCTGACCGCAGACCCTCCACCGGCCCTCCCTCCCCGCACGCAGGGCCTCCTGGTCCGGCCGCTTCACGGGGCGGCCACGCGTGTCAGCGCGCTCACCCCGCGTGCCCGGCGGCCGGGACCTGGAGGGTGCACCTGGCTCCCGCCGCGTGGGCCGAAACCACCCGCGGTCAGCCTCGCCTGCTCCGGGCTGCGGCGCTGGGGATTTCTCCCCTACTGACCTAGCAGATCTGAGAAAGCAGCAGGCCAGAGAAAGAACATAACCCAAGTTACCCTGAAATCAACGCAGGCTTCGGGTTCCTCTAAGCTCTCCCGAGGAGGGGCGCAGCAGCAGCTTTAGGAGCGCAAGCTGGAAGCTGGTAAAGTCGCGGGCTGCTTTTCAGAGTCTGCGCCCACAGCTGGCTCTGTCCCCACGATCCTGCAGGGGCAGCTCTGTGATGGATACAACGTTACCGGAGGGGCTGGGCCGCCTGTCTCTGTGATGGGAATCAGTAAAAGGCTTCGAAGGCTGCCAGAGCCTTGGCCATCCACGCTACGAGATAAAATCGCGCTCCTGGAATTGGACTGCATAGGCAAGATGTCTCAAATAAAAATTTTAAAAGGGGCTGGGTACACAGCTCAGTAAGAAGGACCTGGGTTTAATTCCGAGTCCTGACAGAAGAAAACGAAGGGCCCCACATCTAAAACATGTCAACATCGTTGAATACAAACACAGGCTTCAGAACTGCTCCAGTTTAAAAGAAACTAAGACATGACGACATGAAGCACGCAATCCTGGCTTTTTTGTTATAGAAAAATAATACTAGCCACACCTGATGGCGCACACCTATATTCCCAGCACTCAGGCAGCTGAGGCAAGAGGATCGCTGCAAGTTCAAGGCCAGCCTGAGCTACACAGTGAGTTTAAGGTCCAGCCTGAACTACAGGGCCAGACCCTGTCTCAAAAAAAAAAAAAAAAAAAATCATACTGTGATAACTGGAGAATAGGAATATCTGTAAGCTAACAAACAGTATCATATCAATGCTAATTTTCTCTTATGATCATTGTCCTGAGTTATTAGAGAATGATCTGATAAGCATAATTATGGAAATCCAGAATGCTGTAATAGTAAGCATGGTGAGTGCATAAACCATTTATATCTTTAACGTGAAGACTAAAAAGCAAAGCAACTAAAAGTAAAACTACATTGATATGAGATAGACGATATAGAAAGATACAAAGTGGGATATCAAAATTTCAACACAAGGAGGAAGGGAATACAAATGTGGAGTTTCCTTATTCAGATGTCTTCTAGTATTTGTGTTAGTGTCTTTTCTTTTGTTTCTGCTCTTTATGATCATGTTAAGTTGCTGTCATTTCAAAGTAACTTGTTAGAGTAAAAAGGTATCTTTTATGAACTTTATAATAATAATAAAACAAAAATCTATAGTAGACAAACCAAAACTAATAAGGGAGTAAAGCACACTAGGAGAACGAATCCTTAGCTATAAAGGAACACTTTAGGAAGAGTAAGAAACCAGAACAAAATTAGAAAAGTTACATAAGCCAGGCGTGGCATGGTGGCACATGCCTTTAATCCCAGCACTTGGGAGGCTGAGGTAGGAGGAGCGTTGTGAGTTCAAGGCCGGCTTGGGCTACAACACAAGTGCAAGGCTGGCCTGAGCTACATAGTGCGACCCTGCCTCAAAAAACTAGGGCTGGGAGTTTGGCTCAGTGGCTTAGGCGCCTGTCTGGCAGGCGCGAAGTTGAGTTCAATCCCTGGAGCCACACACACACAAAAAGAAAAGTTACATAATACCTGCAGTAAGACCTTAGCTATCAATAATTATCTTGGATGTATGTATATTCTCCACTTAAAGTGACTGAATGGATAAAACATAAGATCTGACTAAATGTTTCTAAACTCCCTTCACCTCTGAGGATGGACACAGACTGAAAGTGAAGGGATGGAATAAAGTATTTCATGCAAATGGAAGTCAAAAGAAAGCAGGGGTAGCCAAACAAATCAGATAAAATAAGTGTATACATCAAAGACGTAAAAAGAGACAAGGAAGGTCATTAAAGGTAGAGATGGACTTTGCTACAATGACAACTGGGGACGTGATCACCCCACTCTCAGCAACGGACAGATAATTCAGACAACAAATCCACAAGGAAACCAGAGTTAAACCACCCCTGGGACCTAACAGACCTAACAGACATCTGCAGAGCACAGCACCCAACAGCTGCCTAATCAATGCACACATCTCAGCAGCAGCAGGCGGAGTGCTCCTCAGGAGAGCAAATGACAGGCCACAGACTAGTCTCAACAAAACGTTAAAAACCTGAACTAAAAATCAAAAATAAGAATGATCTTGTTTTATGGAAATAAAAATTCAAGTATGGAAAAGAATATTATGACTTAATTAAGTCAGGAATAAAGTACTATATAAGTACTTGTGTGTATTTATATAGAGACAGGCAGAGAAAGAAAAGACTAAAATATAGTAAAATCTTAATATTTGGGTAATTTAGTAAAGGGTCTACAGGAATCATCGGTATTATTCTAGCAACTTTTTAAACTCTGAAATTATGTGAAAAATAAGGAAAAAAGTTAATTCAGTCTTGAAATATTTACTTTCCATGTTAACTGGAGGTAGAATTGCAAATAGTACACCTACTTTTTGAAAACAGTTTGGAAGTTCCACAAAAAATTCAAAACAAAAAGTACCATATGATCTAGCAATTACATTTCAGGGAATATAGCCAAGAGAATTAAAAGCGGGGTCTCAAAGAAATACTTGCACACCCATGTTCATAGCAGCACAATTCACAATCGCTAAGGGGTGGAAGCAGTCCAAGTCCACCACAGATGAATGGACAAACGAAATGTAGTACACACAACAGAGCATCTATTATTCAGCCTTAAATAACAAACAGGAAATCCTGTAACATGGCACAACATAGATGAATCTTGAGGATTCCTGTCACATGAAATGAGCCAGTCAAAAAACACAAATAAATAGTGTATAATTCCACTTATATGAGGTGCCTAGATGGGACGGTCACGGAGACAGGAGGTTGAGATGGGCCGTTGTCAGGGACTGGGAGGAGGAGAGAAGAGGAGTTGATGCTCAGTAAGTATAGTTTCACACTTGTAAAATGAAAAAGTCCTAGAGATCTGTTTTACACCAATGTAATGGACTTATGAAGTTTGACTGAAATATACTGGATGAGATTAAGAGTAGATCAGAAACTAGCAGAAGAGGTTAATAAACTTTAGGGATGGCAATAATAATATACAAAATAAAAATAGGAAGGTGAAAAATTAGACTTTAAAAAAAAAAAGGCAGGGCCAGGGATTTAGCTCAGTGGTGCAGTGCCTGCCTGAAAAGCACAAGGTCCTGAGTTTGATTCCCAGTACAAAAAAAAAGGGCAAAAAACATAGCGTTTAGTTAGATGAAAGACAGTGATTAAGTGGCCTAACATACGTGTAACTGGAGTACTAGAATAAAAGGAGAAAAACATAACAGAAAAACTTTTTTAAACATAATGGCCACAATCGTCCTAGAACTGATGAAAAAGATAAAGCCACAGATCCAAGATGTTTAACAATACTCACATAGGAGAAACCTAAACTACACTAAGGCACAGCATCATAAAAGTATGTAAAACCAGAGGTAAAGAGATAAAATTAAAACCAGCTAGAGAAAACGGATACTTCATATGGAGATAAGAGGGGAGCAATGTCTTTAAAGACCTGAAAAAAAACAACTTAGGGGTCTACAGCAGTGACGGCATATTTCAAGAACAAAGTTTTACAACAAGTTTTCAAAAATACCAAAGCAGATGGAATTCATCAGCACAATTTAGCACTATAATAAATGTTTAAAGGGAGTCCATCAGGGAGAAGGAAAATGACAACCAGAAGGAAACCTACACCCAAAGAAATGAGAGTTTTCAAAAACGTAAGCATGTGGATAAATTTAAGAGTCTTTTCTTACAAGTTATTTTTCAATCCCCTTAAAAGGACTATTTAAAGCTAAAAGAATCAACACTGTGCTCTGGGGTTTATAAGGTCTGGCCACAGCACAGAGTTTGAGAGAAGGTAAACAAACACTATTATCAGCATAAAGGTACATTGCTAAAATATATAGAGTGTTATTTTACCCCAAATCAGACTGTGATAAGTTAAAAATGAACACTAGCCACCACAGAACTAAGAAACAAAAAAGATACATATATAAGCCAAAAAAAGATATAAAATGGAGTGATAAAAAATAATCCAAAAGAAAGCAAGAAGAACAGAGGGGACATATAGCAAAATCACAGACTTAAACCAAACAATATAAGTAATCACATTAAGTTAAATGGTCCAAACTAAAAGGAAAACTGAGCTGGGCCTGGTGGTGCATGCCTGTAATTCCAACACTTGGGAGACTGAGGCAGGAGGATCGCCATGAGTTCAAGGTGAGTTCAAAGCTAACCTGGACTACATAATGAGACGCTGTCTCAATCAGCCAATGAATCAAACAATCAATAAATGGAAAACTGGATTAAAAAAAGCAAAAACTAACAACATGCTATCTACCAGAAATCCACTTTAAATATAAATACAAAATAGATCAAAAGTAAAACACACTATGCCAATACTAATCAAAGGAAAGCTGAGTATATTATCAGGGAAAATGAAGGAAATTTCACAATAATAAATTCAATTCATTAAGCGATCATAAAAACCTCAATATACATGGATATGTAGACTCAACTTCAAAATATACAAGGCAAAAACTGACAGAACCGCAATGAAAAAAGTCAGCAAATTCACAACCTTAGATTTTTATATCCTTTTCTCAAAAACTGATGGAATAAGCAGATAGAAAATAGCACGGGTATGCAAGACATGGACTACGTGATTCACCAATTTGATTCAGCAGTCTATTCAAGTGTATAAGAAACATTTAAAAGCACAGCATACTGAGGATCATAAATCATTTAAAATAGTTCAACCCACACAATGTATAGTCTTCAACCACAGTGAAATTAAATTAGAAATCAGTAACTGAAAAAATCTGAAAAATCCCCAAGTATTAGAAGAAACTCACACAGTCGGGTATGGTGGCACATGCCACAGGAGGCTGAGGCAAGAGGATCACTGCCAATTCAAGGCCAGTCTGAACTACATAGTGAAACCTTGACAAAAAGACAAAAAAAGGAAGCAGCTTTTTCTTTTTAGATAGCTAGACCCAAGGGCCAGGGATTTAGCTCAGTAGCTAGACCCTGTCTAAAAAAAAAAAAAAAGAAAGAAAAAAAAAGAAGAGAAAAAAGAAACGAAGAAATTCATATATTCTAATTAATCAAAGGAGTCAAAGAAATCACAAAGGTAAAAAGGAAGAATTTTGAACGTGAATGAAAATGAAAACATTACAAAATTTGTGGGATGCATTCAAAATATTAAGGGAATTATTTGTTTTTGAGACAGGGTCTCACTATGTAGTCCAGTCTGGCCTTGAACTCATGGCAATCCTCCTACCTCACCCTTCCCAAGTGCTGGAATTACAGGTGTGCACCACCATACCTGGTTACTTAAGGGAATTTTATAGCACTAAATATTTATCTTAGAGGAGAATAAAGGTTTTGAATCAAGGAGCTAAATTTCCACCTTAGCCAGGCGTGGCGCACGCCTTTAATCCCAGCACTCAGGAGGCTGAGGTAGAAGAAATGTTGTGAGTTCGAGGCCAGCTTGGGCTACAGCACGAGGGCAAGCCCGGTCTGAGCTACAAAGTGCAACCCTGTCTCTAAAAACTAGGGCTGGGAGTTTGGCTCAGTGGCTTAAGCTCCCGTCTGGCAGGTGTGAGGTTGTGAGTTGGATCCATGGTGCCACTAGGAAAAAAGAAAAAAAAAAATTCCACCCTAACAAACTAGTAAATTAAGGGCAAATAAAATATAAACAATAGAAAAGGAATAATAAAAATAGAAATTAGAGAAACAGAACAGAAAATCAACAGAGAAAATCAAATCTAGTTTTTTGTTTTTGTTTTTTTGTCTTTTTGAGACAAGGTTTCACTATAGTTCAGGCTCGCCTTGAGCTCGTTTTGTAGCCCAGGCTGGTCTCGAACTCGCAATGATTGTCCTGCCTCAGCCTCCCAAGTGCTGGGATTAAAGGCATGCACCACCATGCGGGGCTAAAAGCTGGTCCTTTAAAATTAAAAACTGGGTAACCTCTAGCCAGACTAAATAGAAGAAAAAAACAAAAATGACACAAATTTCCGGTCAGAAATGAGTAGGGATGTAACGATAGATCTTATGGACACTAAGATAATAGATTATAAACAATTTTATGCCAATGGATCTGAAAAATCCCTTCAAAGATACATTCAGTGCTAACTCAAAAAGAAATGAACTGAACTGAACAGCCCTTTATTTGCTAAGTAAAATCCTCCCCACAAACCAGGCAGGGTGGCATACCCCCTGATCCCAGTGCTTAAGAGGTTGGGGCAGGAGGATTGGTTTGAGTCCACCTTGGGCAATTTTGTGAGAATCTATCTCAAAAACTTTTTAAAAGCCAGGTGTGGCAGTGCGCACTTGCAAGCCGAGAAGCAGGAGGACAGCAGTGGGCTCCTGGCCAGCCTGAGCCACAGAGTGAGACCCCTGGCAGGAAGGGGGAAGTGCCCAAGGTCATCCAACAGCAGATGGTCCCGTTGGGACTGGAGCCTGGCTCTCCACGGCACTGAAACTTGTGCCGTGTACTTCCGTATACTTTTTTGCTATCTGTAATAGATCCTGTAATGAGTATTTTACTAAAGTAATATCATCCATGCAACAAATACTGGTACCTTCCGCATCTTTGAAATTTCTATAAACTCCGAAGAGCCCCTTTCCCAACTGGTTCTGTAACTGGAAAGCTGCACGAGATGCGTTTTTTCTTTAACTTCCTCTCATTAAATGTCAAATTTAATCATGCTATGATTATCAGGTAGTACTTCAACCACAGCCATTTCCTGCCCAGTTCCGACGCACTACTCAGAGTGAAATCCAGCATATTTTCTTTCTTTCCGAGGGCTCAAAAACTTCCTGTTCTAGGAGGCGGCCAGTTGCTGTCATCTGAAAATGCACCTTCTCCTAGCAACTGTATTAGGCTGACAAGCTGGTCGATCAATGCAGCTGTCCTGTAATATTTTCAAAACCATCTGATTCTGGCCATCAAGTGAGGATTCACACTTCCACATTCAACATATGTATGTATGGTGAACTGTATGTTGGATCCTAAACTGAGAGGAAGCTATAATAAAGCGTTAAACTTAGTTCTCAGGTTTTTCAAGGGTGGTCCCAATTTTAAACATTCTGTTCCATTCCAGCTGGGGTTAAGCGGACATAGTTACCATCCACACAAACCAGAGTCTGCAGTGTTGAATCTGTGTGACTACAGAACAGGTAAAGAGAGGTTAAGGGTGACAGTCCTACTACAGCTTAGGATGAACTATCTCGATACAGTGATGAATCAGTTGCTTAGCGGGACCATGTGTAAATAAGAGATTTAATCGGCACTTGGAAAATAAGTATTGAATGGTAAATATTACATAAAAATGTACCAAAAGGCAATCTGCTTCTATAACTTTAGTACTTAAGTATGCAATTTCTAACCACCAATACTGGGTAGTACTCAATTTGCCCAGCCACTTTAATATAAACTACCATTTATTTAAAGATGGTCTTCAAAAATACGTTCTGTTTTTTCTTCAGCCTGGCCTCCGACTCCCTGCGATCCTCCTGCTTCATCCTCCCTAGGGCTGGGGTCATAGGTCTGTATCTCCTTGAAAGTTTTACCCTTCCCCTAAACAGATAAGGAAATTGATGCTGAAAAATCCAGCATTTGAAAGTTACAAAGCCCAACCGGATTCTAACCCACAATGTCCAGCAGGGTGTGGCAGCCATGCTGGGTGCTAAATCATTTCCTTATCAGTTCAGTGAGGAAGGTGATCTTTCAAAGGAGATGCACACTTGTAATTCTAGTCTTTGGGAGGATGAGGCGGGAAGATCACTGAGCCAGCCTGAACTACTAAGTGAAACTGTCTCAAAAGCCAAACAAATCTGTGTCTACTGTAAGGAGAGTGACTCCATCCCTGTGTCCTCAGCAACACTCACCAGTGTCTGTTATAAAATGATCTGAAAGTGTTATTAAATTGGTATGATACTGGATTCAGTTTCTAGCTTTACAGCATTATTCTCACTGATTAGTCTCTTCTAGCCAAGTCTCTAAGAAGCAAGTTTTCTCGTGGGGTGGGTAAAGCAAAATGACATGGAATGTAGACTCTGGAATCAAACTGGCTGGACATGACGCTATTACAGTCAGCTAAGTTAGACAGAAATATTACAGGCAGTCAGACATGGCTGGGCCCTCGAGGGAGTCAGTGCAGAAGACAAGAACACATCAAAACTCTGGTTGGATGGGCTGGGGATATAGCTCAGTGGCACAGTGCCTGCCTGGCAAGCGTGAGGTCCTGAGTTCGATTCCCGGTGTCAAAATAAACTATTAGCTCATTAAGGGGTGGCCATCCTCTCCCACCCATTAAGACTAAAGACAAGACTGAGACTACAGATTATCAATCAAGGTGAATGATATCATCCATGCACACTGCCACGTGACCTGCTTTCTACTGGATCAATATTAACTTAGCAACTATACTTGTTTTTTTGCAGGTTTTTTGTGGCACCGCGGATCAAACTCACAACCTCACGCCTGCCAGACAGGCCACTGAGCCAAACTCCCAGCCCTGGTTTTTTGAGACAGGATCCCACTATGTAGCCCAAGCCGGCCTCGAACTCACAACACTCCTCCTACCTCAGCCTCCCAAGTAAAGGAGTGTGCCACCACGCCCGCCTTAGCAACTATACTTGTAATGTTACTTGTTGATCAGAACTTTGTCCCACCTTGTACCCACCTACTGATTTTTCTCTAAAAAACTTCCTTTGAGAAGTAGGCTCTTTGGCAACCCATTCAGGACTCCTGTCTCTCAGGAGATATTCCTAGTCCCCATTCCTTTCCCCAATAAATCTTCCTACTCTTAACCTCTGCTGTACCTTATAATTCATTCTTCAACTTTGGGGAACAAGAATTCAGCTACCAGACATCTAGCAGTGTTACAGGAAAACTGAGTTAGACAAAAATATTATAGGCAGTCAGACAGGGTTGGGCCCTCAAAGGAACCAGTGCAGAGATACCTTGTAACCTCTGAGGAGACAGACACCTCCTGCTGTGGGCCAGACATCAAGACAAAAGGCAGATCCTAAGGATTGATATTCTAAATAGTTCTATCACCCTGAGGAAGTCAGGAATCAGCATCCCACCCTTTTACAGGAAGAGTCATTATCGTTAAACATCCCTCGCTTACTACGTGACCCGCTTCACCATTTGTCCTTGATTTAATCAATTTTACCTGAGCAATTAATCTTATTGGTTAACCATGGTTATGTCACACCTGATGCCCACCTTGCAGATTCCCATTTTCCCCGCCTTGGACCCATCTAACCTCATGGTTTTACTGTATAAAAGTCCCTAGAAATGACAGAGTCTTTGGCAACCCGCTCGGGCCCCCTTCTGTCCCTCAGACAGAAGCTTTCTTTCCCTCAATAAATATATCTTGCTCTTACCCTCCGTCGTTCCCAAAATTCATTCTTCAATTTTAGAGAACACGAACTCGCGCCAGACGTATAGTAGGTTGGGAGTTTCATTCCCCCATATCATTTGGAGGTCTGGGATCATTTTTCCTATATCAGCAGGTTGAGAGTTACATTTACTTCCCCTATATCATCTGGAGGTCCTATATCAAATCCACCAATTAACACTGCAATCAGGAACAAAGGAGTTAACCTGAATCTTAGTCACCTCATCTACAAAACATAACAGTAATCACAGTACATACCTCATAGGATTAGGGTTAAACAAAATGATATACAAGTATTTTTAACTATTTTCTGATTTTTTTTTTCTTTTTGAGGCAGGGCTTGGTACGTGGTTGAGACTGGTCTTGAACTCACTTTGTAGCCCAGGCTGGCCTCAAACTCTCTCTCCTGCCTCAGCCTTTGGACTGTAGTGATTAGGGGTGTGCATGGCCATGCCTGGTTTCTCATTTTTAACAAACCACCATCAAGTCACTGTGGCTCAGTCTAGTGATACCTTTATTTAATTACAAATTTCTTGCAGTTTTGCAGTGGACTAGCCGAAAAGGTTTCGGGATTTATAAAGTCCTCAGGCTACGTTCTTTATTTTTAGGGCCAACTTATCCAACACCAATTTGAGCTCGAAAAGCTAACTTTGGAGGTTTGGGCCGACAAGAGCATCTCCACTGAACTGTACTTGATTTGCTTACTGTCACGCTCTGCAAAAAATCTCAAGAAGAAGCACACAGACACACCCAACTCACTAACACCCAGACCAGCACCACCTGATGTGTGCACACAGCGAGCCCGTGCAAGTGGCGGGTGATTTCCAGGGCAAAATATTTTCCTCAAACTACCTTGTTTCTGGTCGGCTCATTCTTCCCAGCACTCCCGAGCCCTTTCCTCCAGAATCTGGAGGCCGAGCTACTACAAAGGACAAGGCATGCCCATTTCCTTCTCTTTAAATGAGCTGACTGTACTCCCAATACAAGCTAGGATTTTATGTTTTGTTTTGTTTCTTTTAGACAGGGTTTACTAGACTGGCCTCAAACTCGTGGCAATCTTCCCGCCTCAGCCTCCCAAGGGCTGGGATTACAGGAGTGAACCACCAAACCGGGCTCAGGTTAGGATTTTCAATTGCTATGGTGTTTTACAGTTCTTCGGGCTAAAGGGCACAGTCTCCAAATTCTCAGACTTTTCCTTCCAATATTAAAATGCTGTAAGAGGGTGCGGGGGCTACAGCTCAGTGGTGCAGCGCCTATCTGGCAAGCGTGAGGTCCTGAGTTCAATTCCCAATACCGCCGCAAAAAAAGAAAGAAAAACAATGTGCTGTAAGGAAAAAGAAAGTCAGTTGTTGAAAACACAACTTACACAAAAACACCTAACGACAAGATGCAATATTAAGTGCATGGTCAAGGTCTCAGAGAAAGAAGGTAAAAAAGGAAAGAAGCATTTAGAAATGTGGGGTGAAAGCAAACCCAAAACTCCAAAATCAAAGTGTCACACACAAAGTCACCTCGAGTGGAGCACGATGCACCTAACAAAGCCGCCAACTGCACAGGTCGCCTCGGCCTGCGGGGCTCAGCCCGACCCCGACCCCGGCCCCGGCCCCCGCCCGGTCCGCCGCTCTGCACCCCTGCTCGGCGGCCGGCCAAAAATAACCCGGGCGGTGCGGCGACCGCGAACTTGTGCAGCGGCGCCGCAGGACAATGAGGACGCGGCTGTCACCCCCGGGGAGGGCGCGACCCCCGCGGGCCCCGCGCCCGAGGCGGTGGGGCAGGAGGCGGCGGCCCGGTGGAGCCCCCGCCGCGCGGGGCCGGGCCGCAGGTGCCGAGGGATCGCGGCGACGCGGGAGGCCCGGCGCCCACCTCATCCCGCCGCCGCCGGCTCGGCCGTGCAGACCCATCCCGGGGACTCCGGCGGAGCCCGCCGGCCGGGGCGGGAGCCGCTCTTACCTGGGAGCGGGCGCCGCGCCGCTAGGAGGCGGCTCGGTGCGCGCGGGAGACGCCGCCACCGGAGCCCGAGAAGCCACAGGGAGGCTGTGGAGGGCGCGCTCTCTCCAAGGCGTCGCCCCACCCCCGGCAGCCGGAGCCTGCGCCTCAGCCAGCGGTCTGCGCGCGCGAACAGGCTCTGGAGGGGGCGGGGTCTGGGGGCGGTCCCGGGGGCGGGGCCGAGCGCTGGTCGTTTTGATTAGCATCTGTGCCCCCAATGGGACCACAGAAGCTCGGGACGCAGTTTAGACTGACTTTCTTCCCAGCCCGTAGCAGTTAGAGGCGGGCCCAGTGTGTTCTTTATCACCGCCTTTTTGTCGAACTCGAAAGTGAGGAAAGGTCGGTTGGTTTTGAATTGGCGGCCAAACAGTCCAATCATCATGCAGAAAGAGGTCTCTGAACTCAGATTGGCGTCCTCTCCCCCAATAGATAGGCCCGAGAGTGGAGGACCGGCCCCGGATGTGGGTGTGGCCCTGGTGTGTCGCTGAGAGAACGTTTACCGCTGCTGGTTGGAGAGGCGGAACTGAATATTCTTCTTAATTATCATGTGACGGGCTCTGGATTGAATGGGGGGTAAAGTGTGGCGGACAAGGGTCCAAACTGGCGAGTTTCCTCATCTACGCGACCCTCCCTGCTCTCCGGCCAGCGGCGCTGCCAGGTGAGTCTCGGCGCGGGCCGCCCCGCCCCGCCGCACCTGCCCGGCCGGGGCTGCGGACGCCTGGAGCGTGCACCCGGGCCGGGCCGGGCTGCTGGGGAGCCGGAAGGTCCGCGTGTGCCGACGAAGGGCGGGAGGCTTGAGGGACGTCCCGAAGCAGGCCCGACCCGGCCGCATGGGAAGCGGGACGCTGGCCCCTGGGGAGAGTGGAGCTGGCCGGCCCGGCGGCTGCAGCAGCCGTCGGAGGCCGTAGTTACCGGAGGCCCGCGGGCTCAGCTGGCCGAGCTGTGTGCGGGAGGGGGCGAGTCCGCGGGGGAGGGGCGGCGCGGTGCGGGGGCCGCAGGAGCGAGGGGCTGCTGTCCTGTGGGGCCTCGGGAGGGGACGGTGCGCGCCTGATGCTTTTTAAATTAACGGGGTTGCAGTGCAGAACGAAGAACTGCGTGTCGGCGCTGCGGCTCAGCGCACACGGTTCCTCCAGCATCGTTTTCGGCCCAAGCAGGGAGCTCCCCCGTGGAGAGGGGCTGCTTGCAGGTGCACACGAAATTCGTGGCCGCCCACGTTATAACGCGGTGGCCACGGAACGACTATGTCCTTTGCATCCTTTTACCTCCGACTTCCTTTCACCTCTGCCTTTCTGTAGTTAGGGCAGCCACCCGACCGACGACAAAGAAAGGAAAAGAAGCTTGCCTCGTCCAGTGGCAGGAAAGTTATGTTGCAGTACGTGCCTTATCTGCACGTTTCCTAGAGGGATTCGTGAACGGCCAGATCGGAGATCAGATCCCTTCAGCGTCATTTAGGTATAGTCAGTGCCAATCTCTGCCTCGCCTCCCGAGTTCACCCTCTCGCGTCCTGGTACCCCGAGGAGAGCGGTGTAGCAGGCGCCTTCCCGGCGAGGGAGAAGCTGCAGGGCGAGGTGGCGGCGGCCAAAGGGAAAAGAGGGGGGACGCTCACCCCTGCCCTGCGGAAACAAAGCCGCCGGCGCTCCTCGCCGTACCCACCCGCTGTGTGCAGATGTCCGTGCATTAGAGTCTTCTAAAACACAAGAGAGCGCGCGCGATTCTCCTAGCCGGGCTCTTAAGCGTTTCCTTGTTTCTTACCTTTTAGTGTCTCTTGTCCTGTTCTGCTCCTATCACCCACCGCTACCACCTTCTTATCTTTCTCTTTACAGCAGCAAGTGTCCTCTTTCAACTTCAGCCTGTCGTTTCCCCGGGGCATACTTCCCTCAGCGGGGTCGCACTGTACTTAGATTCCTCCTTTCCTAAAAATGACGGAAGGTCTCTTTCTCAATCTCAGCGTCTTATCTCTCATCTTCTCTGCTCCAAATAGCTTGAGGGAATAAAATGTTCTCAGCTGTTTGCATTTTCTTATCTTCTGTTAACTCTTCATCCACCTGTGGGCAGTCTGGCTCCTCGTTCTTTTGCATTCTACCTGCCCCTATTCCAAGTGGTCACAGGACTGGTGTGAAAAACATGACTACAGGGAGCACCACACTGTAAGCGCGTGTATGAAAATAAAATATATCTTAGGTGTTATGAGTTAATGCTGTCTCAATCAGAATTCCAAGTTTTTAACAATTAATGATTTTAGTACTGAAAAAAATGAAATAGGAAATATTCTGGAAAGGAAAACAGCGAGTAGCTGTGAGGCCTTCCAAATATTACTACCTATCCTAAATCAGTATGAGTTGTGTGCTTTTACTGCAATGCAAAAGGATAGGTCAACAAGACAAAATAGCTATATAAATAATGCCTTGATTATTGAGTAATTTGCCATCAAGTACTCACGAAATGCATCGGGTTTTTAGGTGGTTTGTTATTACAAGAAAATACCAGAGAATTAACTAAATGCATAATATAAACTAAACGCAAATATAATGCTATCAATACCTTCTATATTACATAGCCCAGTGACTGCTTCACAATCTTAATTCTGCCTGATGATTGCTTAATGTTCTTGAAGTTTTTATGAAACATTTCCACCTTACAAAACCCTCTTCTCATTGGGCATGATGGTGCACACCTGTGATCCAGTCACTTGGGAGGCTGAGGCAGCATGATCCCTGAAAGTTTGAGGCCAGCCCCAGCTACCTAGTGAGTTCAAGTCCAGTCTGAACTACGTAGAGACCCTGTATCAAACAAGATAAAGAATTTCTCAGCTAGGTATCACTACCTCCTCCCCTCTTATTGCTTTGATTTCACTTTATCTTAGCCCCCCTTGAAATGGAATGAAAACCTGAAGTTTTGCTCATGTGTAGGAAGGCGAAGAACATCCCTGAGGAACAGAAATAAGGTCCTGAGTTTCTGGACTTAGCACTGAAAAGGAACAGACTGTTCTTGAGACCTCGTTCATAAAGCTTAGCCATGGACAGTATGAAGTGATGGCTCTATTGGCAGGCATCACTCCGGGTTTTTGAAGTTTTTAAAGGAAAAATGAGGCGATGTGTTGAAAATTAGAAAGTGTAAGTGGGAAAGGAGCCCACTTAGCTCACTAGGACTGCATCCAAACAATCCTGATTTTGTCCTTCTCTTAGGGTGTGTTTCCCTCCTTCCGACCCTGCAGCGCCTCTTCCGGCTGTGTAAATGAGAATGTCCCTGGCCCAGAGGGTGCTGCTCACCTGGCTCTTCACCTTGCTCTTCCTGATCATGCTGGTGTTGAAACTGGATGAGAAGGCGCCCTGGAACTGGTTCCTCATATTCATCCCGGTCTGGATATTCGACACCATCCTCCTCGTCATGCTGATCGTGAAAATGGCCGGGCGGTGTAAGTCCGGCTTTGACCCTCGCCATGGGTCTCACAACATTAAGAAAAAAGCCTGGTACCTCATCGCGATGTTACTTAAGCTAGCCTTCTGCCTCGCACTCTGTGCCAAACTGGAACAGTTTACAACCATGAATCTGTCCTACGTCTTCATCCCTTTGTGGGCCTTACTGGCCGGGGCGCTAACAGAACTGGGCTATAATGTCTTTTTTGTGAGAGACTGACCTCTCCATCCAGAGCATCACTTCATGTCTGCTGCTCTGCACCAAGCGACAGTAAAAGTGTTCTGGACCTCTAAGGTGAGCTTCGAGAAGGCCTGAGACCTGGAGGCAAATACCAAATGCAGCATTTTTCTGATTCCATGAAATACAGAAATATAGACTTCTAATCAACCCAAAGCTGAATTATTCAGTATTTGAGTTACTGATATCTTTATTATCCCTATGTAAATAAAGTTTGGTTTTGACCTTATTTTTCCACATGACTCTTGAATAATCTGTTGTATGTGGTATTTTTTAATTTTTATTTTTATTAGTCTGTTTGCAGAGCATAATGGTTATATTCATTGTGGGGAGCTGGTCTATATACACACTCCCCGTTCATGTTCAACATTTAGAGTAAATATCAAGCCCTTATACTACCTGAGTGGCGGCGAACGCCTGTCATCCCAGTCCTTGGGAGGCTGAGGCCGGGGATCTCAGCAAGGGCAAGGTCAGCCTGGGCTTTCTAATGAGTTCAAGGTCAGCAGGAACTGAATCACAAGACTACCTCACTTAAAAAAAAAAAAGCTTTAATCTACATATTGGATAGAAGTTCGATGTATCATGACTCTGTTAATGACCAAAGTAAATGGCTATGTGTGCTTGTAAATTACGAAGGAAAAACTTAGTTACTAGAGTAATTAGAATCTGATTGTGACAGATTTTTATCTGTGCTAAATTCACTGTTACCTCTACTTTCTGTTTGGGACAGAGAGCGGCATGTTAGTGCAGAAGTTTGCCTGTTCCTAAAGCAGGGGCTTCACCCTCATGGGGTCAGGATAGGCCCAGTTTATGCCTGTTGTCCTAGGGCCCCAGAGGGTTAGTGCCCCATTCACCCTGAGGGGTGTCCCACTTTGAGACTTTGAGGGTACTTAACCAACTCACAGAAGCAAAGGTGGTGCTATAATCCTAAAAGGGTTACAGCTAAAGTAGGATGATTGTTCTTGCCTTGTATAGCCCTCACTTAGCTCCATGAGAAATCTGAAGTGGCACTGTGTTCTGTTTTAAAAAGGTCTAACATCTCAGTTTTTGGCTGCTAACACAGATTATTTTAATACAGAATTTTGGGCTCTTTCTCCTTTACAAACGTAAGTTTCAAGCACCACAAATTAAGACAGCTCAAGTTCTTTCTTGTTCAGCTTTTGAAACTAAGAACTAAGCTAAATAAAAATCAATTGCAAATATTTTCCCATCTTATAATTAATTAACATTGTAGTATTTTGGGTATCTAAAAACAGAATTGCAAATAATTAATATCTGGAACTGTGCTAGGTGTGAACAGATACTCCTAATTCAGTGAGAGGTGCAAGCTGTTTGGTCTCTGGAATATATTAAGTAAGTTAAAAATCACCCATTCACCCCTGTAGTTCAGATAAGAGTGTTCCTGCAAGTATTGTCTAACAGCAAGCCCTCCCAGGGAAAATGAAAAGAGGCCCAGCCCCCCCGTAAGCAGGCGGCCAGGACGGGGCAGCAGGACATTCCTGTCGAGGGCCACGTGGGATGCAGGCTTCCATCCCAATACTCTACCTTTGGGGGCAGAGAAAGCAGCCACAGACCAAAACTTCATGGACATGAAATTTAAATTTCATCTACTCTTCCATATCATAAAATATTCTTCTGATTCTTGTTTCAACCACTTATAATTTTTAAAACTTCAGGCCACACAAAAGCAGGTGGTAGGCTCTTTTAGAGACTGTGGGAAGTAGTTTGCTGACCTCTCAAGTAGGACCCAAAACAAACAAAAGCAAAAATCTATGCAATTGCTAAGAAGATAAACCAGGTTTCTTCCTTAACTCTCCCAACAAAGAGAAAACAGGTAAGAATTATATGTAAAAGGCAGCTAACCTGTTTACACATCAGGATCAATTGTAACATGTGAAGAGTGGGGAAAAAGTAGAACTTTTTTTTGTGGTACCAGTGATAAAATTCACGACCTCACGCTTGCCAAGCAAGTGCTGTGCCACTGAGCTATATCCCCGGCCCCAAAAGCAGAATTCTTAACTTGCTCTATTACCATGCTAAGGCCCACAGTGAGGAATCACCATTGTGTCCCCAGTGGTTATAACACGTTGAACAGTAATCCCAGACATTAGAGACACAACTGTGCTTACCAGTAGAAAAAACAAGCAATGCATAAGCAATTAGTATTGAGGGAAAACGCCTTTCTACATTGGGTTTTAGTTAGAGGATACTTCTTTTATCATACAGAGAAATTTGCTAATGGGGTCGCAAGATACACACAGACGTGCCCTCCAGGAAGAAACTTAAGCATCGAAACTTTTTACTGAGGCCATTACTTTCAGGGTAGTGCATATATGTAATTTAGGGACATGAAACTGGTTTGAACCAAAGATATGTTATAATTTCTGAGTAAAAACAACTTGTGAACAAAAAACCTTAAGACTTGAAATATGAAAGAAGAAAGAGCCAGGCGTGGTGTC
>RJWM01036546.1:0-18117 GCA_004363535.1 Dasyprocta punctata
CATTTCCTTCTTAATAGAACCATAGTATAAAATTAGTTTCCCCTGGGTGTTTGGCTCTTCATTTCTGAAGACTGTCATGTCAAGTAAAACATTGATTAAATGAATTTGTTATTTTCTCTTATTAATCTGTCTTTTGTTATATGACTATCAGTCAATGGCTGTTGAAACGGGTGAGGAAAAGTTTTTATACCTTTCTACCTAATACTTTTTGTTTAATACCATGTATTGTTGTATAGTTGCTTGAAGTGCAGACTTGGAAGTATCAATCTGGCTTTGAAATCTGGTTCTATCAATTATGATCTGTATTAGTCTCCCAGGCTGCCATAATAAAACTTCAGTTTCAAAACTTTAAAACTTGAGACTCATATGAGATAGAAAGACAGAATGTCAAATTGTTAGTTTTGTTTATCCTACAATTATTATTAATAATAATAAATATAGTTACTGTTATTTATAAGTGACTTTGGAGGGAAGGTCTGAGACAATGGTAAATAGAGAATCTAGTGGGGTGAGGGTTACAAAGAGGATTAGAACTCTTAAAGTTGGCCAGATTTTCTTCTTTTCACTTTTTTCTAGTTTTTAATTATAAAATATTTAAGTATACAAAAATTTGAGCAACATAACTGTGTCGTACAGTGAACAGTTCTATACCCATTATCTGGGTTCAACAATAAAAATATTAGTCATATTTTATTCACATATCTACTATCTCTGTCTATATTGATAGTGATATCTATTTACACGTACTTCTCCAAACTATTTCAAACTAAGTTGCAGATATTTTGACAATTTATCCCTAAATACCTTAATTTTCTGAATGTTGCTCCAAACATCTTTTATATGCTTAAGATTGACAGTATTTAAATGTCAGGTGGACGTTCAGGGGTTATGAAAGGGAATGGAGAAGTTAGGGTCTCAGGTAGTAAGGCAAGGTAGGAGAAAAGCCAAAAATGAAATGGTTTAGAGAATGCTCTGTCTGTAAATACTAACAGGTTCATGCTAGCAGTTAGTCTTTGTCTTAAAAAATTTGAGTGTAAGGCTATTTGAAAGAGACTGAACAGCACGGCTTAATGACATCCATTCAGAATAATGCTTTATGATAAACTAGGGATACTAAGATCCCAATTGAATTCCTAAAGAATCAAGGATGAGAGAAGCTAAAACCCAACATTATTGGTTAAAGGACTGTAAATTGACCTTTGCCTGTTGCTTGCGATTTATCACTCCATTCAGTAGACATAATGTTTTCCCTCTGGCAAGTGACCCAATTTCAGAGATTCTTCTGTTTAAATTTTTCACTCCCTGCATGTTCCATTAAATATGCCATTAATTTAATGTTATTTATAATCACAGTTCTTTACTCCTCTCACCAATTAAAAGACCATGTAATTTATCTCTAAAATGAGGAAACTTTGTAAAGTAAGAAGAACTACAGGTATAAACCACACTGTTCTGTGCAAACCAATTTAACGGTCATTTAATGCATGGATAAATTGTCTTCTTTTCTTTCCCCTTTGCTTTCACTCCCTCCTTTATGACTGAGCCCTCTTCCAATATCAACAATAAAATCCCATAGATCTTTCAGTAGGGCATAGCCAAAAATACCTATTATCACTAATTTTCAAAATTGTAATCACTTTTAAGTAATTTTTTGGTATATCTCAATTTTACAAATATTTCTGAGTACAAAAGCTTTCTTTCCTTATACATTCCTATGTATTGCATCATTTATGAAATTTCCGTATAAATATTTTGCTTTAACTAATCTGCAAGTATCTTTACCAAGCCCCTGACAAATTTACATATACAGTAAATACTTAAAATAACTCTTACTCTGTTTTACATAACTGATGGATTATACTGTGAAATAAAAAGGAATTCTTTTCATTGGCAAAAAGGGAAATCAGTTTAATGGAAACACAATTGTCAAACTTACTTGAAAAAAACATCATTCATGGTAAAGGTGCTAATAACAAATTACTGAATGAACAAATAAATGAATGAGTCAAATTATAGTGTTTTAGTTTGCTGCTAAACTGGCAGAATAGCAAGCTCAACTCTTCTCTTATCAGAGAAATTTGAAAAGGAGAATTTGAACACATAGGAGATTTTTCCTTTATTCTTTCTGCTAGATTAGTGTTTTGAGTCAAAATAAGTATATGGCATGTACTGAGAATGTAAAAAGCAGTGGATTTTTGAGTTTCCTCTAAAAGTAGGATCACAAATGGAATATAGTATTATTATATTCTCTTTGAGACATGTTTTTGATGAATCAATATAACCTAGATTTTTAAAATTGTCAGTCAATGTGTCTTTTAAACTATTGTCAGTAGTGTATTTCCTAAGCTTATTTATTGAGGAATAACTTTGACGAACTTCAGTTTTGGAAGTGATCTGTCAGTATTCAGCATTCACACTCATTATTCCCTGTGTTCTTTTCCTGAATTGCAGGGGCCTGTAAGCAAATGCTGCAAAGCCCAGACTCCCTTGCAGTTAGGCTCTGGATGTGATTTAGAGCTTACTAATAAAATATACTCACACAGAATTCTGGAAGGCAAAGGCCATCTTCTTGCTGCTGTGGTGGCCGGCAGCAACTCAGATGGATGTGTTTACTATAGCTAAGCTCTAGGCTCCAGTGGGCAGTTAGCACTCTGTGGATTTATAAGTAGCAGTGGGTCAGCAGCAGAGACAGCAGCATCTTCTATTCCCAGATATACAGCTGAGGGGTGTGAGCTGGAAGCTGGTGGTGCAAGGGTGGCCTTAGGACTTCTCCACTCCCTCCAATAGTTTTGTAGGCTCTGTGTATCTCTCTCTCATTATAAAACTGAGAGATATTTTGGTTTTCTACACTGAATTTTGAAAGATAACACTTTATATTGTTCAGTTTTGGCATCTATCAAGATTTACCAAAGCAGGTCTGTATTTTTAAGTTGGTTGGAAGGTTTATAAATTTTTAGTTTATACATTTATAAACTACACTGAGAGTACCATTTCTCAATGGTGCATGTTTTAGTTCATAACAGAAATTTTATACGTGGCCCCTGAGATAAAAAAGTAGTACAATTTATGACCTCTCTGTCTGTCTGTCTGTCTGTCTGTCTGTCTGTCTCTGTTTCTAACATCCTAAGTTACTCTTTAGGAATATTGTGGAATTAAATAATTATAGTAACTTTCTGTAAGAGCTGAGAACTGTGTATTTTAATGGTGGAAAAGAATAAAGGAAGCTAGTGGACCACAGGGCAGTGGCTGCTCCGTGGTGTTTTATGTAGGATGATTAAAACTATAGCATCCTGAGGCACTGAAAATAGTTTGGCATCTCATTCATGTCCCTGTCCATCTCCAGCTGTTTCTGTCTCAATTTCTATATATGTCTTCATCTATATCCCTTATCTGTTTCTGAAAATACAGATTTTGGGAACTCTACATCATAAATAATTCTTGAAAATATTGGCATAATCAACATGGAGGGAGAAAGGCAAAAATTTGGGGGAACAATGAATAAGGAAAGATGAAGAGGCGAGTCCATTTAAAAATCACAAATCAGCTCTACTGAATCTATCAAATCTCTGTTTACATTGTTTGCTTTGGGATCAAGAATCTGGCTGCATTCTTGGTAGCTAATCACAAGTTTTCTAACTTGTACTCTAGCGAGTTTTATAGTATTCCTGCCAAACCTCTGACAAGGTGCACACTGAGTGCTCAGCAATGTACTAACATCTGTCTCTTTAAACATGTTTTTAAGTAAAGGTAAAAATATCAACCTACCACCCTGACTTTTTCCCATCACCATTCCATTCATCTGCCTGAGATAAAATTTAGTTTAGTATATCTAAGCTACTTTTGAAGATGTGTATAGTCTATTGTGAAAAACATCCTTGTCAGAATTTTCCTTGTTTCTTTCTCTTTCTCAGGAATGTGTTTAGAAGGCAGCAAATACCAAATTTATGTAGGAATATATACAATCTCCTTGTTTTTAAAAGGTCAGAAATTGTTCCAGTCTCCGAACATTCTGATCATAACATTTCTTTTGGGATTATTCATTCTGATCTATCTAAAATTGTTTCATGGTCTCATGGGATGACTATTTATCTCCACAATTTTCCTTTCCATATTTTTAGAATTAAATGCACTATATTGTTTTTCTTAACTCAAAGGTCAAACTTTTTATCTGATTATTTCTCTAGAATTATCAGTCAATGACAGCTCTATTTTTCTACAAATACTGATTTTTCTAATTTTCTCTTCTATAAATAAATGCCAAATTTAATAGTTTTTAAAATAGTCCTTATTTTAATTCTAGAATTGCATTTTAGCAATTTTAAGGTATATGTGGAAGACTCGTCTGCAACATGTTTTATTTCACAGAAAACTGATTTCAGTACTCACAAATAAAAAATATTTATGAAATATCCTTCCAAGATATATTACAAGTGGCTATAAATTTCCTAAAGATTTGCAGGGTTGGAGGAGACTCTGAGGTTATTTCTGCACATTTTCAAATATCTGAATATAAAATGGTGACATTGATTAGATTTAAACAAAATTTGCCAACTTAATCTAGAAAGTATCTGGAATATCCATCTATTTACCATGTGATTCCAAGGCTCTTGAGTTGTCATTTTGATGTTTGCGGTTTCCTATGGTATATTCCCAGGGGCTGTAGTTATGAAGAGTATTAGTGTTGTAAAAAGTCACAAAGGGATATCTCTGGTCATATAAACTTTAGGCTAAACAAAATTGATTGAGTATCCTTACTAAAGTGAGTCTCAGAAACTAACACACTTTTGTACTCTATGTTTCTTTTAGATATCACAATCTTTCAAGTTATTTAACGTCCAAGAATTCCCTTTTCTCATGGAGCAATTTTATGAACTTGTACTCTATGATGGATAGAATGATGTTTGAATTGTTTTGTTTTTTAAACATTTTTTCTTGCAAAATCATAAGTGAGAGACCTTTTTTTGGGGGGATTTCCTTGGAACTTTTTTTTTTTTGGTGGTACTGGGGATCAAACTCATAACTTTACACTTGTCAGGCAGGCACTTATGCTACCGAGCTAAATCGCTGGCCCTCCCTGGAACTTTTTAAATGATCAGGTATGACCACTCATACTATAGACAACTCACTTCCTTAAGTTTCTTTGAAGTTATAAACCTAACTGCCAGCAATGTGTTGCTGCCTTCATTTCTCAGGATAGTGTTAATAGTAATCAAAAGAGCCTTTTTTACTGAGCTAGTATTTAGGTGCACGGAAAATGGAGTAGTGATTTTTGTTGCCAGAAGACTCCCCTTAAATCAACTCTAAAAAAACTAAGTGTGTGGTATGGGATGCTGTATAGGGACCATGTTAACTTCATAAAAGTGTGAATGGTGGACCGTCTTCTAATGACATCCTTCTCATGAGCCCTACTGTTTTTTTTTTTATTTTAAAGAGAATAAAAGCAAGCAAAATAAAACAATAAAGTCAATCAAAACAAAACAGCGTGATACAAGACTTCAAAACAAGAAGACAGGAAATCAAAAATGGTTACCATAATGCCTCTTGTTGTCTTCAAAATAGCTGCCCATATCATCAGACATAGTAAAAATCAAACAAAAGAGAACAGAATAGAACCAGTATAAACAAAACAATGAATGCAATAAAGGACTTCAAAACAGGATAATAGTAAATCCAAAATGGCTACCATAATATATCTTGTTTTCTTTGAAATAGCCACTCATGCCAATGGATATGATCAAATCAGACAAGACAAAACAGGATAAAACTCAACCCAACAAAACAATGAAAATGATACAGGACTTCAAAACAAGATAATAGTGAATTAGCAATAGCTACCACCTTTGGAAGGAGATCCTCAATAGACACTACATTGCATATTGTTATCCTCTGAATAGATGATCAGACTACCAGCTTCAGACTGGCAAAGTCAGCGAAACACTAAATATCACAAGCATTAAATTGTGTTTTACCTCAATAGCTATCATCAGAATCTGTTTCTCCAGATCAGCCAATCACTTATGGCAGGGTGGTGAGTTGTCTCTTCTTATCTCCCAGCCTGTGTGCCAGAAAGGACTGGCATCTGGTTCTTCCCCCAGCAGCCTTAACATGGTGTTGACCCGCAGGGAGGATTTGTTTCTTGTTGACTCCTTGTTCTCTTCCCCTGAAGTCTGTAGATGGCTCTGACTCATGGGAAAAGGCTATCATATGGCTCTTCCCACAGTGGCCCACACATGGTGCTGATTCGCAGGGAGAGCTTGCTTCTTGTTGACTTCTTGTTCTCTTCCCTCACAGTCTGTGAATGACACAGAGAAGAGGCTGGTGCCTTGTTCTCCCCCCAGCAGCCCACACATGGTACAGACTCACAGGGAGGGCTGGGCTTCTAGTTGGCTTCTTGTTCTCCTATGCAGTCAGCAAATGGTGTCAACTCACTGGAAAAGGGTGGCATCTGGCTCTCCCCTCAGTGGCCCATGCCTGGGACTGACTTGCAGGGACAGCTTGCTTCTTGTTGACTTCTAGTTCTCTTCTCCAGCCCTCCTGTTTTACAGGATACTTTGAGTGTATTTTCCATAATATTGAGATCATTTGCCTAACTGTACAGTTCCAGTCCCTGACATGACTCTCTTTGTGTTAGTTAATTAATTACAAGGTACTTCAGGAAATATGCATTACATGTCCCAGGGATATTGTTTTCTCAGATAGGATACTCTTGAAGAGAAACAAATATAAGATTATGAATGAATAAAGTAATCCATTTCAAACGTTTCAAGCAAGTAATGCATGGTTAGATATCAACATGGAAAGGCCAAGTAGGCACACAGACATAAGAGTTCAGAATTGTGGCA
The DNA here is from genome assembly GCA_004363535.1 of Dasyprocta punctata. Taxonomy (NCBI): domain Eukaryota; kingdom Metazoa; phylum Chordata; class Mammalia; order Rodentia; family Dasyproctidae; genus Dasyprocta; species Dasyprocta punctata. The sequence goes on from RJWM01036546.1 coordinate 6,843, forward strand.
AAGTTTAGCACTGAATGCATACATTTGGGAATCATCAGCATAAAGATGATGCTTACAGTATGAACTTGCTGAAATTATCTAATATTCAGTGGAGATAGAGAGGAAGAGAGGCTCAAAGACCAATTCCAAGGGCACATTGACATTCAAAGATCAGAAAGAACAGGGTGCAGCAAAAATAGGTAGATATAAGTGGCTAAGATCTTGGAGAAGGGGGAAAGAGGAATATGACATATTGCAAAAGCTAGCTAGGGGTAGTGTCTTAGCAAGAAGGGAAAAATCATATCCAGTTCTGGGCCGCCAAATAAGATGAAGAATTAAGACCTGCCATTGGGTGGGGCAGTGCTGGAATCTTTGGAGAATTTGAGAAAAGCAGTTCCTTAAAAGGAGTTCCTTCAGCATACAAATTGCCTTTCAATGGAAATAATTGTACTGGCTTCAGCTGAGGATTGGTCCCTTGTTTCATTAATTGCTCTTGGATCAATAGCCACGGATTTACTCAATATAAACATTTTGTTCCAAGTTTGGTGACTGTGTTTAGATGGACTACCGATGATATTAGATTGTTTTTGTGGCTAGGATGTTTTTCTTTAATCTTTTGATTTAAACTTAGTTCATGTACCCAGAGGATATGCTGGATACATGATGAAAAGCTGTGAAGTAAACATCAAAAATGAAACACCAATACTGAATTTTTCAAATCGTTTTCTCATTTTAATGAGGCCTTTTCTTTGTTACCAATGCACCGTTTCTTCATAGAATACTTTCTAGTTAGCATTGTGATAACAAAATAAACTTGATTTTATGTTCTTTATAATTGAGATAGCTTTAATTTGCATAAGTCTCATTCTTTAGTTGTTGATTTAAAAAATTGCAGAATGGCAGGGTCATACCACTTCCATCATGTCCATCACTTACACTCTAGATGAGCCGCAATTAAGGAATTAGAGTTAGCTAATTATACATCTTAATATTAAATCTCCAGGAAAGGAGATTAGAAATGTACTAGGAAATTGTAATAGCTTTTCCTGAAACATTCAAGCTTTTTCTAATAAATATTGTAATTCAAATTTCAACTGAACTGAGGTCACACCAAGCAGTCAAAAATAGCTTCTTAATACCATTTGTATATTCTATATTTTTCCTAGCTCATATTTTAATCTATGTGTCAAAATAGAGAAAATGAGTTATGTTCTTTCCTTTCTTCTCTCTCACTTTTGATAAAATAAGACAGCCTGACAATGAGCTAACCTTTTCAAGGTCAGCTCATAACTCTTGCTTTGTTTCTTCATTTGTAAAACAGTCTCAGTGTCTCCCTATTGTCATTCATCTACATGTTGGGAAGTCTGATTAGATTATTAAACTCATTAAGAAGCCTCAGATGTCGGTTGCCTGCTTAGAAAGACTATTTGCTGCTGCATTTGTTATTTGAGTTCTGAGAGAAGGTTGAGGTAACCTATATGCAGTTAGCTTCAAGAAAATTGATATTAGTCTTTGGTATAAAAGCCTGAACATTCATGCTGGTACTGACTTTTCTTCTAGCTTCTTAACACTAATCATGATAGGGCCTTTGAGTAAACCTCTAGCACGGTCTACAAAAACAAAGAAAGTGCAGCCCTAGGCAATTGTCTTCTTTTCTTTGATAAACTGTGAGATTATGAGGTAGTTTGTAAGGTACAAATGCCTGGCAGAATAATCAAATAGGGCTTACTTTGAGCACATACTCTTTCAGTCTCAATGATTTCTAGTTTTCATCCCAGTCTTTCAAGGAAGAATGCAATTTTGTCACTTAATGTCCTGTAGATGGCAATGTTGCACTTAAAAAATAAACAAATACATGCTTAAAGAAACTCTAGGCTTCCCAGATGCAGCATTGCTTAATAACCAGTGAACAGGAGCCTTAATGCCAATTCAAGGTACACTGTTCAGAAAATACATTCAGATAGAGAGTGCATATAGAATAGATAATTATCTGTAAGTGTCAGCATTTACATTTAAAATGTGTGTGATCTTGGAAAAGGTTTTGTTTCACTGTGCTCTTTACTTTTACATGGTCTCATTTGTCTTCTAATAGTGCTTTTATTTTAGATTTCCTCCTTAGAGTTGTCTTCACATTACTGCAAAATAAAAAAGAATTGTCTTCACTATAACCTATAAGGTTTAGGGTTTTTTTGTAACTTATAGAACCAGAAATAGCAAAAACCCAGGAAAGAACACACGGTGGCCTTTTCCATGGTGTCTAAGAGCATTTTTGTTGTCTCTGGGCCTATGAATCAGGCACTGAGGCAGGAGGAGAGTGCTTCCCCAAGCCACTTGATTTATTATTCTAGGTCAGTGAATATGAAAAAACAGCAAAGAGAAAGCCGGGGTTTAATTAAAATATAAACCCTCAGTAAGGCAGATATGTTAAATCACTTGCATCTAAAGAGATGAAAAAATTATATGGATCTAAGGTCATGCTACAAACTTCCAGCAGGGCTTCAGCTTTGGAAACCTGGTATTTTGGTATTTTGTCCCTTGGACCTAAAACTATCTCTTTTTCACTGACCCGACACTGAAAATGTACTTAAAGAAACAAAATCATAATCTTGTTCAGGTTCATTTTCCCTTTCAACTATGAAATCTCTTGTGGGATTGCTATTACTCAGAATCATAATTTCTTGGCAAATTTGATCCAGACAAAGCAGCCATTGTACGCTGTTTGGTAAGAATGAGAAATTCAGAACAAAAATGGGCTAGGAATGTGGAAAGAATTTTTAAAATGTGATTTTAAAATTTTGGTGTAGTATAAGATTAAATGAGGATCATCCTATTTAGGAATAGAATGCAGTCTAGCCTTATTTTCCCCCCCTCAAATACATCTTTGGCTATTGAATGTTAAGTTTATTTGTTGAAAACTTCTAGTCACATTCCATTTTATTGTATATTCTGGTTCTTTTCCTTTATAAATTCCTTGACAGTACAAGAGCAGGTTGTTGTTCAGTGTATGGGCCTTGTGTCTGGACAGCCCTGAGGGATCCCTGACTCTACTCACCTCAGCCTAGAGGCTTGGTAAAAGCTATTTGATATTTGGAATCTCAGTTGGAATCCATAAAGTAAAAAATAATTGCACCTCTAAGAAGTATTCAATAAATGATGGGTTTTAAATTTCTTTCTTCTAAACATGCTTTTTTATTTTTTGCAGTTTTATTTATTTATTTTTTTGTCTTTTATTAGTACATGCTTGTAGTACATAATGATCACATTCACTGCAGAGGATTGGTATGTACACACAGTACATTTCAATTTCCTTTTTTGTCATCCCTCCTTCCAGGCATCTTTTATTTTTCCAGTGTCAGATTCATTGGTTTATCTTATAAGACCTTATGAAATTAATTATCGTACATACCAATTGAAAACTAGGCTACTAGGTCAAAGAACATATAAAACACGTACGATAATTTTACTAACGTACAATAAGTGTCCTTTTCTCTCATCATTTTTTTCCATTTAAGAACATAAAAATTGCATAGCAGCTATTCAATAAATATGTGTTGAAATTCATGGTGAAAGAATGAATTGATTGTTGAAGAAACTATTTCAATGACATTAACATCAGTAATTTTTTTCAGCTTTTTAGGATGCAGTACAAACAAGAGTAACAATGTCTCATAAATCTATGATTAAATCATACAAAAGAGGAAGCAAAGCAAAAGAAAGGAAGTATATTTAAAAATTCATATATATGTCAAGTAGAAGCACAGACTTTTTTCCTACAGAGGAGAATTTTTAGTGACATCCATAGCAGACTCTGACCATCTCAATTTGTGAAGGGAACCCCTTCTAGCTTTGCATTATTACCAGGAAAGTAAGTGGAGCCTCAACCTCAGTCTCAACAGAAGTTAATCATCTACTTTAAAGTGTGTGATTGCTCTAAAGCAAAGAGACCATGGGAGTTCTGTTTTATTTAGTAAGTTTATAGAGCTTTACAAAATGTTAAGTAACATTGCCAAAGTGTCCCAAACTGAATGTTTGGATCTAATAAGATTTTAGTCCCTGCAAATCTTTGTAAATTAGTTTTTACTATGAAGTGAATGCATCAGCTAATGATCACAAATAAATCTAATCCTATAAAACTTGTGGCCAGGCTGAAAATCCTGTGATTAAAAACTGGGTTTGAGATACAAACTCCACTTCTTTCCCTGCATTCAGTGTGCTTTATGAAACAGTCTTCCAATAAAGAATAATGTATTCAGATGACTCTTTTAAGGCAGAGGCAGGTCTTTTAGACTTTGAAATAAAACACTGATTTATGTACTTGTTTAATATTTAGAATACATTAATTTTAAGAATAAAGAACATATAACATCTCTAACATTGAGAGAAGACCTATAGGTACCTAGTATAATACAAAATAGCTTACATGGTTTTACTTTCTATGTTTACCTTATTGACTATTATAAATACTGTTATTATCACCCTTAGTTTTAAAGAGAAACAGATGAATAACGATGTTAAATAAATGTTCTCCTGTTTCCAGCCAGGAAGTTGTGTCCTTTAGCTTTGTAGCCAGGCAGTCTGGCCACACTCATGGTGCAGACACTGGATTCTGTAAATGATAAGCAATTCCATATCTAGAAAATACCTTTCGGTAGAACTTCTGTTAAAACTCTAGCTGAGAGAGAAGCTCCTAAACAAGGGTACCATAAATCTATGTTTCTTGGTGGGAGTATGCTTATTTCTCTGGTTATGTTTCTGATGTCTCTACTTATATATTTCTATTCAGAATAAATTGCATTTCTCCAAAGTTTTCATTATAATATAGGGTGAATATGACATGCCTCCTAGATGATCCATTTTACTTTAATATAGTGAGGCAAAACAGTATTGCTTAAGGCATGAAATAATTTCTTATGGAAATAAGAAAAATAATTTAAAAAGTTCCCATCCTATCTTCTGTTATAGTTTGGGACTAAATGTACCCCCAAAGCCTCATTAGGTCATAGGTGGGGGCTTTTTCAGACATGGCTGTGATACTGGGATTAAGGGTGTGTGATTATTAAATCAGTACACTGGTTTGGCACTGCACTAATTCCAGTAACCTGGATACAATACAAGGAAGAGAAAGAGGTTTCCCTTCTCCCTCTCTCATTGCTTTTGTTGCCTTCTGTCCACCATAAACTGTTCTCTGCAAAGTTGCCCTGCCTTGGAATCAGCCAGGTATGAACTGAAACCTCTACAAACTGTGAGCTAAATAAACCTTCCCTCCTTTGTCTTTGAGTACTGGATATTTTGTCTCAGCAATGAGAAAAGTAACTAAGACATCTTCTTTCTTTTTTTTTTTTTTTTTTTTGTGGCACCGGGTATCGAACTCACAACCTCGTGCCTGCCAGACAGGCACTTAAGCCACTGAGCCAAACACCTGCCCCTAGTTTTTTTTTGAGGCAGGGTTGCACTATGTAGCTCAGGCCAGGCTTGCACTTGCATTGTAGCCCAAGCTGGCCTCAAACTCACAATGCTCCTCCTACCTCAGCCTCCCGAGTGCTGGGATTACAGGCGTGCGCCACCACGCCCAGCTGACATCTTCTATTCTAAAATAAGATTGAAGACCAAAAGTTTACATAGCTTGGCATTACTGCCCTGGTTCACTTTAGAATTTTTATTATCGAACTCTTTAAATCTTGTATCCTTAGGTTTCATAGATGTTCTGATATAATGAGGAATTTTTCTGTTTCATTAAAAAATTACTGCTGTTGAGGTCTTTATTGATTACTTTGTTCAAATCCCTTGTAAAAATTCTTTGTATCAAATTTTTCTGAGTTCAGAACTTTCCCCATGTGTTCATATTCCACTGAATGATGAGAGAGATGTAATTCATTGTATTGTTCTTTGACCTGGATTGCTAGGAACTTAGAGCTAAGATGTGAAATCACTTATTATATCTCTCCCCAGTCAAGACTTTGTATAATTTTTCTTCTTAGCTCTATGTCTATGTTTTTAAAAATCTCTTATCATGATTTAATAGTTTGAGGTTTATTTGTGTGCTTTTAGTCTGTTCTCTAAATCGTTTTCAGAAACTGAGAGGGTGCAAAAATGGTGATCAAGAAATACACATAGAAAGAAACACTGTCTGCATATTTATTTTTCCTCTACATGTAGAGATAGTTTTAACAGAATTAAATTTCAATTTATGTTTGGCAACTTCTTTTTGTTTTATTTCATTTCATTGTTGATGCATGATGATTATAGTTGTGTAATGAACTTCTACAAACCAAACTTTAAAATAAAAATGGATATTTTTAAGGGTTTATTTAGCTTTTGATTGAAGTTTGTTTATAAGCCTGTAAGTGACATTGAATGAACAGAAAAAGCAGTAGGTAGACATTTGTGTCCTAAAAAAATTCAAAACCATTATTGGTAGGGTGGATGAGTATTTCGTATTTTTAGAGTGCAGTTAGACTACAGAGTGGGATATAGTATTTGAAAACCCTGACAAAGGATGAATATTCATGAAATATAAGGAACTCTGAAAACTCAGTAGCAAAACCTAAACAAAAATAAGAATAACCTATGTTAAAAATTGATGATAAGCCTACGTAGATATTTCTCAAAAGGAGAAAAAACAAATATTTACCTGACATATAAAAAAAAATGTCCTACATTACTAATCATCAGGGAAATGCAAATCAAAACCACAATGAGATAACACTTCACTCCATGAAGAATGGCTATTATCAACAAAAAGACTGGTGCTGGCCCAGATGTGATGAAAGGGAATGCTTGCATAATGTTTGTCAGAATTTAAAGGATCTGGAAAAGAGTTTCCACAATTCAAGGATGTAGTCTACTCTTTCGTATATTTTCTTTTATTAAAAATTTTATCTTCCCACTCTAGTTATGGAATATGTGATACTTTTACGGCATAAGAAAGATTAGCTTTTCCTCTACCTTTTTGTGAGATAAAGACAATCTGTCAGAATCTGAATTTCTCATCATTCAAGTATGATTTTCTATTTGTATGTATATTTATAATTAAATAGTATTGATTTGCCCAAACTCTTAAAGATGGTGATTTCCTGTATGTTGCTCAACTTGTGAAGTATAAATATCTAAGGAAAAATTCATAAATGTGTAAACTGAGTAATTCCAAAATGTGTAATGGGGGCCAATTCTAAAAGTATTGCATGTAGCATTGGGGAATATCTGAAAAGTCGGCATTAATCTGTGTCATCAGTGTTTCATGAAACTCTGACTCATTTCATTAGCAGAAATATCCATCCAGAAAGTCAATAAAGAGTGCTGAGAGCACTTGTGAAATGCCATTGACTTTTGCAATTGCAAGAAATCCATCTCCCTAAACATGAATTGTGCTATGTCTGTGTGTCTTCCAATAAACATCTTCCCATAAAATAATTTCAATATCAGTAAACAGAATGGAACATGAAAATCTCTTGCGTCTATTCTTCCTTTTAGAACAAAAACTCTGACCTTGCAACATTTACAGAAAGTTAATACACCTGGAAAAATTCAATACAGCTTTTTTGCCTAGAACTATAGCTTTAGTTTATATATTGGAAATTACTGCAAAGGTAATTTGACATCTTTATTTTAGAAACTCATTATATTAATAATTGCAGGAACACATGTGAATGAAGTAATCTTATTCAATCAAATTCTTATGCTTTTATGGAATGCCTATTTTGTATTTAATGATTTGGAACCATTTTCCCCTTCCTGGAGAGGACATTATGCTTTTGTTAAATTGTGATTTTCCCCCTCAGTTGTCTCTTCCTCTCTTAAGTGCCAGAAATGTCCTGAAAAGAGAAAATAAAGCACATTGATACCATTTTCTCAGAATATTGTCTAGAGCATATTTGTCATATGAGTTTCTTTCTAACTTAGCACAACATTCTTTCAACTTTACCATGCATTTATTCTTTTCAGAGAAAACTTTACCTTGCATTTATTCTTTTCGTTTGGCAGTTGGGAATATTTTCTTTATGAAGAGAGGATATGAAGTTACAAAAAATATTTAGCTTTCTCCCATTACTTCAAATTGTAAAAGCAAGACAGACAGGTAAAGGCTTCAGGGGATCACTGGTTCATTGTAAGAACTGATTTTGGGTTTGTCTTAGTATTTTCAGCCCCTGGTGGAATGTAATTCAAAAGAGTTCAAGTATTACATTACATCGTGCTCCCATATCTAGCAGACCCCTCTCGCAAATTCACGTTAGAGCCAATTCCTGTTTTTTCGCTCACAAACTAGCTTGAATTTTATCCCCAGTGTGCAGTTTTCTTAGAATGAGTGCTTTCTCACCTGCAGTAAAGCTCTCTGCACTTCGTGATCTACTACGACAGGTGTGATTCTCCACCTGTTAGTGTCACTTGTTCACACTTGTTGCTAGTTTTAGGTGACTTAAGAGTAGGAACCATAACTTATTTGATTGTGTATCTGTAGCACCCAGCATAGTTCTGAGCAATAGCAAAGTTGAATGAATGAATGAATGAAAAATTTGGACTCTTATTTTTTCTTTTTGAGATAGTCTTGCTATGTAGTTCAGGTTGGCCTTGAACTCACTATGTAGCTAAGACTGGCCTCAAACTCACAGCAATCCTGTCTCAGCCTCACATGCTGGACTTACAGGTGTGTGCCACAGCACCTGACTTGGATGCTTTCAAATATGTGTTTTGGAAAGCTCTTTGAAGAAAATTTATTTGTAGTGCCTTAATTTCTTTGGTTTAATTTATTTTTATACCTTCTATAAAACCCATACACAAGGTCATTTTGCATGGTAGAATATACATGTACAGTGCTCTGAAAGGGAATTAATTTGACAATCTCCTGTGGATTAAGAATGTATTGCTAATACACAGATCACAGGAAGATACTTTGCAAATTTTCTGTTATTATTGTTGAAATGTCACTGAATGTCCATTTCTGCTTTCATTTTATTACTTGTGATATCAAGTAGTTTTTGATAGTAATATTTATTTTTTTTCACTTCACTGTTGCCACTGAGGTTTTAGATAAGAGTTTAAAAATCGATTGAGCTGAAATGAAAAAGACAGAAAATGCCGAGGGTTGTTGAGGATGTGGAACACCTGGCTCCTGACAGACTCAGGAGCTATTGATAGCAGTATAAATTGCTATAAAGTATTCTGAAAATCTATTTGTCAGTATCTCTAAAGCTGAATATATGCATTCCTTATCATCCAGCAATGTTATTCTCATGTATATCAAAAGTAAAATTTAATACATTTATTCATCAAAATATATGTGCAAGAATGTTTATAGCAACTCTACTTGTGGCTGCTTCAAATTGGAAATAAGCCAAACACACTGAACAATAGACTGAATGATGATTGTTATGCATAAGTACAGTGATACATCCATACAGCAATTATAATTAGTGAAGTGTAGGTAGATGGGACAACATAGATGTATCTCACACATATAACGATGATAATGATGAATGAAAGAATTCAAACTGGGAAGACTTCATGTTATGTGATTGCATTTATATAAACTTCAAACACTGACAAAATTTATTGATAGTGTCAGAAGTCAGAGGAGTAGTTATCCTTGGGGAGGTGTAGGAGAGAGGAATGACAGGAAGATGGGCAGAGAGGTTTTAGAAGGTTGCCAATGCTGTTTTCTAATCTGAGTGGTGGCTCTCCAGGTATATTTGTGAAAACGCTTTGAATCAACCATGATTTGTGCACTTTCCTATATGTTTATTATTTGTCATTAAAAACTAGAAATGAAAATCAGAATAGTCAAAATAATAGTTTAACAATTACAGACATGTCAAATAGATATTTTGCACCTTAAATAAAATTTTTGATTCACCTACTCTTTGGTTAAGCATGTAGAATTCAAGACATCTTGCACTTTTAAGCCTGTTAGTAATCCATCATTTTTTTTTTTTTTTTTTTTTGCGGCACTGGGGATTGAACTCACAACCTCGCGCCTGCCAGGGCAGGCACTTAAGGCACTGAGCCAAACTCCCAGCCCTGATTTTTTGAGGCAGGGTCGCACTATGTAGCTCAGGCCGGCCTTACGCTCGCGTTGTAGCCCAAGCCGGCCTCGAACTCACAACGCTCCGCCTACCTCAGCCTCCCGAGTGCTGGGAAGTAATCCATCATTTTGATGGATGAGTATGGATACAAAAAAGTCCCTGGATAGAAGAGACACAGTTTTTTTTTCCCTCCCCCAAAAAATAAGAAATAGGAAACTGGGTACTTATTTATACTAATGAATAACTTCTGATCTTTTGGACAAAATATTTCTTCATAAAGTCTGCAAGTTGCTGCATGAGTGATCTACTCTTCAGGTCTCTTTAATAAAATGGCCCAAACTCTGATGACACTTTAACAAGAAAAATCACTGAGCTTTGTACACATTATTAATTCACTCATACTATTTGTGAATGCACATATTATTTCTCAAGTTTTGTTTTTAAAAATAAAAATAGTTAAATTGAGTAAATACATAATATCCCTGCAAACTTAAATTTCTATATTTGTATTTATGGAAAGTTAGAAACCCCCAAAACTATTAAAGTTGTAAACATTTCACTAGCTGTAAAGAAATACGCATTTGTATACTCTTGTTGATTATAAAAAAAATGAAAGAAAGATAATAAATCCACTATTTCCTCGCTTGTCCTAAAAGTACTTTCATTACCCTATTTGTCAAGGAGGTGTGAGGTGAGGTGGAAGACGTCAGAAAAACTAGGAATAATCTAGAATATAAAGTTTTGACACAGCCTTAGTTGGCTTCTAACTAAGTGAAAGATTGAACAACTACTTCTGACAAAGAAGATAGAAAAGGAAGCCAGGGAAGATTATGAAAGTGTTGCTGTGGAAAATGCCAATACAATCTTTGCAATTTAGGTTGGCCTTTGAGACATGCCATATTGCATAGAATTAATTTTGAAAGGCAATTTAAACAGAATTAATTGCTTCTGTTAAATTGGATCATCAACAAGGATTGTTCTAATGCTTGGTGCACTTAGGCCTCAGAACTAAAACAGAATGTAGTCCTTAGAACTAACCTCATAGACAACAGCAATAAATGCTTCCAAGTATACACAGACAACACCACACAGAATAGAAATTTAGTAATATGACTAGGTAAAAATTGCCAAAGCATGTTAGTTAAAAATACGTGACCTTATTGTAAAGAGAGAAAAAAAGAAGCAAAATTTTAAATTATCAATACAGATGTCTACACAAAGTATTATGTTAGTTAAACATAGTATGCTAGCATCTCTTCAAATTATCTCTTCAATTTAAA
>RJWM01036547.1:0-17950 GCA_004363535.1 Dasyprocta punctata
GTGAAAAGAGGAAACAATATATACTCCTATGCTTTCTCAGAACTCTAGAAGCAATGTTAAACAAATTCATGTATTTCTAACCAGAATCAAGAAAAAGGATAAGCAGAAGAATGACATCCGAGAGGCCCAGGGATGGTTGTGTAATCAAATGGCTTCATCAGGCTCCATGCAGTGAAAAGAGGAAGTCATCTATTCTTAGTGCCTGGATCTCCGCCTCTGACTGAGAGGAAGCAGAGAAAACCGCCCCCCACAGAAGTGTGACTGTACCTTAGGGAAAGTCCAAGAAGTTAATAAACTGTCAATACGTTTCCTCCGATGAGGCTTCGTTTTTTTACTGCAGTGCCATAATCTGTAAATACAATACGTTAAGAATTTCTGATGGACCCAAAAGACTGTATTCTATCTGAGAGGCACTTTGGCTCTGGAGTGCAGAATCAAAGTAATTGATGTCAAAAAGTCATGGCTATTATAAAAAATAACACATTGTATTTTGAGATTTCTGGAACTACCCTTGTCCTCCATCAATTCCCCTTTCTTGTGGCTGTGGTTTCTGAAGTCATTTTTTTACTGGAAGGGGAATTTCTCTGAGATGATATTTTTAATTGAACTTTTTTTTTTTTTTTTTGGTCCAGGGAGTTGAACTCAAGACCTCGTGGTTGCCAGGCAGGGGCTGTGCCACTCAGCTATATCCCAGCCCTTGTTTCTGTTTTTAAGTCACAAGTTTTTAGAAAATGTGTGTCATGTGCCTCTTGGATAACTAGGATAATGTCAGTGGGTTAGATTGTAATTTCAAAGACAAAAATCTTACATCATGTTTTATTTAATTGTCGCTGTCACCCTGCAAAATAAGTATTGTTTCAATTTGCTGGACAGGAAAACTGCCTTTGACTATATAACTAGCAACAGTAGGGCAGAGTTGGGACTCAAATGAACGTGAATGAGCCTGGAGGACATTGTGCTAAGTAAGATAAGACAGACAGAAAAACAGACCATGGGTCTCTTACATAAGGAATCTAAAAAGTAGAACTCATAAACGCAGTGAGTAGGATGGTGGTTACCAGGGATCAGGGTTTGGTGGGGGAAATGGTAAGGTGTTGGCCAAAGGGTAAAAAGTTTCAGGTTTTAGCTGATGCCTGTAATCCCTGCACATGGGAAGCTGAGACAGGAAGATTGCTGTGAATTCAAGCACAGCCACATAATGAATTCAAGGCTAGGATGAACTATACAATGAGACCCTATCTGAAAAAGAAGAAGTTTCAGTTTTAAAATGAATAAGGTCTAGAAACCTAATGTACATCCTAGTGACTAAAGTTAATGATATTGTGTTTTTACTTGAAATTCTCTAAAAGTATAGATCTTAACTCTCACGATATATACACCAAGAAAATAGTGACTAGTGTGGTGATGGGCTGTGTTAATTCATTTCATTGTGGCATATATATATATATATATATATATAGAGAGAGAGAGAGAGAGAGAGAGAGAGAGAGGGAAAGAGAGAGAAAGGGAGGGAGTTGGTTATCTTATTGTTATTTCTATTTGTCAGTCATACCTCAATAAAACTGAACAAAAGAAAACAAAAAATGTGTTTTTAATTTGAAATTTGGGCCAATACATGGCACTGAGGATCTTTGTACTGGTCCATACCACCTTTCCAGTCTGTTTTCATGAAACAGCTTTTAAAAGGATATGTGTATCTGAATTTGAATGCCAATAGTAAAGTCCAGGACAATTGGTGTGTTCTGGGTACACAAGAAAGGATACATTCCAAGCCGGGTGTGGTGGCACACACCTTTAATCCCAGCACTCAGGAGGCTGAGGTAGGAGGAACGTTGTGAGTTCGGGACTAGCCTGGGCTACAAGTTCAAGGCCGGACTGAGCTATATAGTGTGACCCTGCCTCAAAAAACTAGGGCCGGGAGTTTGGCTCAGTGGTTTAAGTGCCTGTCTGGCAGGCATGAGGTTGTGAGTTCAGTCCCCAGTGCTGCAAAGAAAAAAAAAAAAGGATATATTCCTTGATGAAAACATAAGTAGTTTATAAATTTCATGTTATAAGTGTAGGCCATTTGAAAATGAACCAATGATGTGATTTCTCCTTTGATTGCTGTAATATGTGCAAAGTCACTATGTAAATCCTGAAACAACTTTATATAAGGAAGAGAGTTTGTCTGTAGTTATATTTTGGTTATTAGTTACTTCTGTATTCAGTCTTAAATTGAAGCTATTCTAGAAAAGTATCACTCCAAGTAGACATGGGACTAAAAAGACTAATACTTTTGGTGGAACTATATGTATTTACAGTTTTGACTAAAAGGATTTATGTCACATAACTGTAGAGTTATCTGAGTAGCCTCTGAAGTAGGAAGCATTCTTGTGGCCACCTCTGCCTCTGTTCAAAACATGTCCAGGCTGTTTTCATTGTTTTCTAGGATTCTTTGTGGAAGACGGGGAACATAACCTTGGAATAAAATCTAGACTTCCATTCTACCAGATCGAAGGTTCTGTTATGGCCACATACACTCATCTCAACATGTTCGCACAGTTGTGAGGCAATGGTCTCTTTGGTTTCAGAGCAGCATCTGATACAGTCGTTTCTTGTCCTGCCCAGATGAAAGCATGAAACTCAGAAAATTGGGCTTGTTTTAAGAGTTGAGGATTAAATCCAAAAAATGTTATTTTGAAGTCCTCATGGCACAAGGATCAATATTAAGATTGAGCTTCCAGCTGGATATGACTTATTTAAGCAAGTATGTTGAAGCCGGACCTGGTGGCACATGCCTTTAATCCCAGCACTAGGGATGCTGAGGCAGGAGGATCATTGTGAGTTCGAGACTAGCCTGGGCTACAAAGTGAGTTCAAGACCAGCCTAAACTGCATAGTGAAACCCTGTCTCAAAAAATAGGGCTGGGGATTTAACTCAGTGGCATGAGGTTGTGAGTTCGATCCCTGATACCAAAAAAAAAAAAATCTTGAAATGCTACATATCTTAGCAGTCCTGAGAATTCAAACCCAAGACTTCATTCTTGCTAGGCAAGCAGCTCTTATTAAATAAGCTACATCCCCAGCCTTTGAACTCTATTTTGACATCAATAAGAGCATTGAAAGAAATGACAAGAAGCAGCATAATTAATTATTCAAAAGAGGCAAATTCTTGTAATCTCAGCATTCTAGAAGGCTGAAGCAGGAGGACCACAAATTCAAGTCCAGCCTCAAGACAGTGACTTAGCCAAACCCTGTCTCAAAATGTAAAGGGGATGATAGGGATGTTTAAAGGCCCTTGGTTCAATCCCCAGTACAGAGGAGAGTGGGGCAGGAGGGCACAAATTATTAACCATTCTAAATTTTTGAAATGGTATAAAATTAAAAAGAAGTCCTTGAAACTGGGCATAGTGGTACACACCTGTACTCCCAGCACTCAGTAGGCTGAGGCAGGAGGATCACTGCAAGTTCAAGGCCAACCTGGACTACAAAGTGAGTTCAAGGCCAACCTGAACTGCATAGTGAGACCCTGTTTCAAACACACACACACACACACACACACACACACACACACACACACACAAAGAAGTCCTTAGCAACATTTCAAGAAAAAAAAATACTTGTATCCTTCACAAATTTCAGACTTTGGAGTAGAGGACATATCACAGGCTTTGAGCCCCAACAAGGGAAAAATAAATAAATAAATAAATAAATAAAAATATATGCAACTGTGTAGCCACCTTCCAAGCACAGTACAGACATTTCCCCACACACAAACTTAAAAACAAAACAAACAAAATGTACCCAGGATATATGACCGTGTGGCCCTTTTCTTGATTTAAAAATTAATTACCTCACCCTCCTTCCGTGTCATAAAACAGGCTACTACTTAGTCTTATTGATAAGCTTTTAACCCAGTCCTACAGTGGTGAAAATCCTTTTCCTTTCTACATGGTCTTTGTATTTGAAAACACGTGTTCTTTCTTTAACATCAATGTTTTCTAAACATACAAATAACAAAAGTAAAACATTTACAAGATTTATATCAGTAACTCTGGCATGCATCCAATTCCACCATGTTGGTGATTTGAATTTTCTCCTCTCACTTGTGATCGTTAAATTACAGGGATTTTTGTTTTTGTTTTTTGTGGGGTTGAGAATTAAAGTCAAGGGCATTCTGTCACTGAGCTACATCCTCAAACCTTTTTATCATAAGGTTAAACACAAACCACAAACATTAAATTGGGTTTTTGTTTGTTCATTTTTATTTGGTGGCAGTAGAGATTGAATCCAGGCCTTCACAGGCGCTAGGAAAACACTCCAGCACTGAGTCACACTCCCAGCCTGTTTTATTTATTTTTTAATTTATTTTATGTATTTATTTTTGAGACATAGTTTTTTCACTAAGTTGATCAGGCTGACCTCAAACTCAACATCTTCCTGCCTTGGCCTCCAGGGTAGCTGGCATTACAGGCATGGCTCACAGGGCGTGACTTTACAATATTTTTCTTTTTCAATGAGATTTGGGCAAAACCATCTACTATGTCGATAATGTCTCAGTATGGGTGAGAACACTTGTAAAGAATTTGGAAAATATAAAATAAGTAAGAATAGGGGAGGGCCAGGGATATAGGTCAGTGACACAGTGCCTGCCTGGCAAGTGCAAGGTCGTGAGTTTGGTACCAAAAAAAAAATAGCATAGGGGAAAGATATAACTATATCTTCTAATTTTTCTATTAAAATGTAAATATGTTTTTTTATGTGACAAATTTATACCTATTCATTGTAAAATCTCAAAAGCATAGAAATATAGAATTGAGAAGTAAATCCCACATTGTCCCAATTCAGCCAGAGATAACTTTTATTATTCTTAGTGTATGCTTTCTAGAATTGTTTATATTAATACATGAACATATGTACACAAATTTATAATAGATTTTACTATGTTTGTCATCTCCTTTTTATACTGAGAGATCTATGTTAACAATTTTTCCATATACTTATCATATTGACAGCATAAACAAAACATGCAATTATTAATAACTAGTCTATTAAAAATGGTGAACATTCTGTTTCTCTTCAATATTTTGCTGTTACATACATACTTTAAGAAAATCCTTAAACATACACATCTATATACTTCAAAACATTTATCTGAATAAGTAAATTTTAAGTAGGATTATAGAATCAAATGCATTTTAACTTTTCATATATTACTCTATAGAATGTTTGTATACTCATTTAGAGTCCCTCTAATGGTATTTGAGAATACATGATTTGCAACTGTTTTTTTGTTTTTGTTTTTGTTTTTTCTTTTTGTACTGGGGATCAAACTCTCTCGACCTTGTGCTTGCCAGGTAGGTGCTTATGCTGCTGAGCTAAATTCCTGGCCCATCATTTTTTTTTTTTTAAAACAAGATCTCACTATGTAGTCGAGGCTGGCCTTAAGCTCACTTTATAACGCCAGCTGGCCTTGAATTTGCAGCGCTCTTCCTGCCTCAGTCTCCTGAGTGTTGGGATTGCAGGCATGCACTAAAGCATGATTTGCAATTCTTCACCAAGGAATTCTCTCACATACACTATAAAACACCACACACACACACACACATCCAATCTGACATTTGTATTTAACTTTATGGTATTTTTTTACTATTTAGAGTTTTAATTTTTTAGGTAGTCAGATCTGTCTATTTTTATTAGTTTCAGCCCTCATGCTATGCTAAGCAGGTCCTACTCCATCAAATTTATAAAAATATTTCCACTGTTTTCCACCAATATTCTCTCACATATTCCTGAGGTTATCCAAGCAGTTACTTCTCTCTTTTTCTCCCCAGCAGAAAGCAATTTAAAATGAAACACCCTTCAGAAAAGTTATAGCCCTTATATATTCCCAAAAGCAGTGATTGAAAATATTTCCCAAATCCTTGACCATACAACCTATTGTCTCTCTTGTTAATATTAGTATATATTAGAAAAATTTTCTTCTTATTATACTTCTCACTTCCTTTGTTTTTTAAGAAGCCAATCTTTAATATACATTTATTTATAATTTTTTTTTCTTGAAAATGATTTATGAACCTAGTTTGGTTTTTTTGCTGTACTTTTACAAATTGATTTGCAAGCACTGTTTACAATTGGATATATATTTACAAGATCCAAAAGGAAGAATGTGAAGAGCATGGACCCTTTTTATTCATTTATTTATTTTTTTTTTTGTGGCATCAGGTATCAAACTCACAACCTCGCACCTGCCAGGCAGGCACTTAAGCCACTGAACCAAACTCATCACCCTAGTTTTTTGAGGCAGGGTCGCACTATGTAGCTCAGACTGGCCTTGGGCTCACGCTGTAGCCCAAGCTGGCCTCAAACTGACAACGCTCCACCTACCTCAGACTCCTGAGTGCTGGGATTAATGGCTTGTGCCACCACTCCCGGCTCATGGACCTTTTTTAAATGTTAGATGCTGCAAATATTCTAAACTGTATTTGAAACTGCCTGTGACAGTCTGGCCACCGTGCCTCAGATTGTGCAATCTCTGTCACTGACAAGAGTAAACAGCAAGTCGTGCTGGGGTGATGCGGAAATAGAAAAAACTTCCATTTTATGTTAAACAGTAAGACCAAATAAATACCTGTGATTAGCAAACCAAACCACAACCAAACAAAACTTATTCTAATGCTAATATTTATCTCCTAGTAGTAATATCCTCAGGTATCTTCAGGGCTGGACTTTTTGGGCTCAAGAATCTAGGAGAGAACTGGGGATAGAGCTAGATAGCACGGCACCTGCCTGACACACATGCGGTCCTGTGTTTGATCCCCGGTACTGCAACAAAACAAAACTAAAATATTTTTATGGAAACTAGGGAACCCATAGACCTTAGGGTCCTCAAAGCCATGATACTTCATAAAATATTCCTTGGGAGCAATGGAAGATTCCCTAAATTGGGAACGTGTGTGTTGTTTCTGCTTGACTTTACCCATGTGGTACATGGACAGGTACAGAGAATTAAGTACAGAAAATACTGCACAGTGCAACAGAAATGTGATTTCTCCCTAAGTCAAAGTTCTAGAGTCATGAAGATGTTTTATCTCCACACATCAACTCATCCCCACCACCCAAACAGGTCAACTCAGGAAATACATTATTTTCATATGCTAAAACTTGTGATTTGGCCTCTGATTGGACTCAAGTCCTGGGTGTGGAATCCTGTGGCTACACAGCTACACCTAGCTATGTGTGACATCATTGGTTTTCTTCTATTTCTCATGAAAATGTAGGTACAGAAAGTATTAAGAGCGCGATATTTCTCATACTACTGCACATATTTCCATGGATTTCTACACTTTGTCTGACTACTAGGCAGTCATACCAGGAAATATCTCCTTTTTACACTTGCTGCAGGAACATGGCCTCAGTATATTCATCCCCAATGAAGACTCCCAATTTGACCTTTGTCATCATTGAGGCACTTTTGCTTGTTATGAACCTACTAATAATACCTTTATCTAAAGTTTCCTGATCATTATAGTACAATAGTTAAAAATATCTCAGCATGGCCACTACCAGTGTGTGTTCATTTACCTCTCTTGTTATTTCTGACTCAGTGCAACCCTGCTGTCAGTCAAAGCCCCTACAAACCCCACTGCAAACATCAGCGGCAACAGCAAATCCACTGGAGTGCTGTAGTCATGGCTGGTGTATTTTCCCACTTCCTGAACCTCAGAACTGTTCATAGCAGTCTATATTACGTAAGCTAATTAAGTAAACAGAACACTGCTGCTTGGAACATACTGAGAAGTTTTTTCTACTTCAGCAGAAAAGAGTGACATCATCAGATCAAGCAGGTTTCAGGAAAGGATTTGTACAAAACTTCACCAATTGACTGTTATAAGGGACTTATGCTGAGTTGCTGCTTTATATACAAGACAGGCCAGCACTGGGGGAACCTCTAAGAAGTTTGAGGGGAGCACATGTGTTTTCCTTTTGTTGTCTCTATTTTGCTGGTTAGCTTCTCCTTGGTGCAGAATTGCAATTGGTCTTGTCTAATTGTGAGTGAAGAAAGAGGGCAGGAGAAGTGGGGAGAGAAAGAGGAGAAACAGAGATTGTGTGGCTGGAAAGCAGACAGGCCTGCTGGATGGTATCAACATCATAAAGCCTCCTGCACACACTCTGCAGAGCTCTAATTCTACATAAAGCAACATAGGAGACTCCTGTGCACCATCACTATGACAGAAAACACCGCATGGTATGAATGGTAAATCGCCTGAGGATAGGGTTGTAAATCCTGGAAGACATAGGTTTGTGCACATAGGGAAAACACTGCCACACTTACTCATATTCACCTGACCTTCAATTAGTCATTAGCCAAAGATTGGGGGTTGATGGGCTGCAAAACTAGGGACTCTGGGGGTGGGGGTGGAAAACTGTATTGCTGAAGATACAAGCAACTTTTTTGGACCAGCCAAAGAGAGTGTCAATGCACGTTTAGCTTGGACTATCCCACAGTGCTGGCTTGTCTTGCATAGAAAAGCAGCAACCCAGCCTTCCGTCCCTTATAACTGTCAATTGGTGAAGTTTTGTGTACTTTAACCAACTCAGGCTTTCTCTCATAATTTCAGAATTTCAGTGATGCCTAATTCTGCATTTTAAGCTGCAAGCCAACTCCAAAATCCATTTCTTTTTCTAGCAAAAATAGTATTAATTCAATAATTATGTCTACTAATAGTTTTTTAAATTCCTCTTATTCAAAGGCAACTATGCAGACATATAATCGTTTTATAAATAACACATGATTAGAGTTTTTAATTATTGTATCTCACTTGAATGGTTTTAAAATTGAATATTTTCCCTAGAACTTCTTAGAAATCAAAACTTTATTTTGCTGTTTTGTTTTTGTGTTTTTACCTACTAACTACGTGTGTCTAACTCTTGTCTAGCCTTTATTCAGATTTGTGCGGCATGTGTGATAAGGTCAGTAAATCATTGCGAGATAACACATTATCTTTCCTGAGCTGCTTTTGAAAGACAAGGAGAGAGTAATCTAATCTGCGATGCAAACGTTGTTTACCAGAGGGTCAACTCCAGTAGAAAAACACTTCCCACACGACTGAAGGTGAATCACGAACAAAACAACACCACACCCAGGCGCTTCCCAGGGCCCGATTCATTGTCATGCGCTGCACTCGTGTTGAGATCGCTGCAGGTGCCCGAGTCTGGGGAATATGCAGAAAGACTCCTGGCTTTGTGAAAGTTGCTTCCAGCTGGTTCGGACTTTCCACGGTGGCCATTTCATCAGCCTTTGTGGACAGAAGTCACTTTTGTCAGGGATATCTCCTCCTCTTCCCCAGGAGGCTGGCATTTTTTTTTTTTTAAGACTACTGTACTTTTATAGAATTTCAGGTTCACAACAAAGTTGGGAGGAAAGTACAGAAATTTCCTTTCTGTCTGCTGCCCCAACTATGCACAGCTTCTCCCCACCTGCCACGGGAGTGGCACGTTTCTGACCACTGATGAAGTGACGCTGACACTTCGTTAGCACCCGAAGTCTGATAGTTTACATTAGGACTTAGCTCACTCTCTGTGTAGTGCATTCTGTGGGTTTGGACCAATACGGGATGACCCGCTCCACCCCTGCAGTGTACGGTGTTTTCATGGCCCTAAAAATCCTGTGGGGTCTGAAGCCTTTAGAAGGAGAGGGCTGAGTATGGATCCCTTTCCTTCTGGTGCTGAAAAGGAGGGCTGCACTGGGGAGGGCGTTTCCCTTCTCACTGAGAGGAGGGACTTCTTGCTGGCATATTTGGGGAGGATGTTTGCCTTTTTCCAGACAAGAATTTGTGTCCACCAACTGGGGAGACAAACAGAAGCTGCAATAGGCACTGTGGTCATAGAGAGATCTGGTCCTGAGACTAATTACACAAGGCCAACTCAGGCCAAATACGCCCCCGAGACCAGTGAACACCAGGGTTCTTCTACATCACTTGTGCTAAGTGTCTGACTGTCACGACTTCGGAGATAAAGAGGCCCTGTTCCCTGGTCTTTATTAGTGGTCCTAATTAGTGGCCTTTAGAACCTTAGCTCTGCATGAGGCAGACCTGGAAGTCTATTTACCAACCACCTTATCTACTGAAAGCAGACACTCATCTCTTCCTTGATTTATAGCCCTGCAGTACAAGTTTTATCTCCCCTGCTGGAGACTTCAGCTCCCTGAAGGAGAGACCATGCTCACATCTTTAGAGCTCCCAGTATCCTGTGCCTTGCCTGGGCAGAAAAGGTATTCAATATTTATTGGATAAAATATTATAGGCAGTCAGGCTGGGCTAGGCCCTCAAAGGGAGTCAGTGTAGAAGATGAGAACACATTACAATTGTGGCTGGAGGTGCATCTGTTGAAGGCCAAGCCTCAAGACAAAATTGGGCCCAGCTGGGCATGGTGGGACATGCCTGAAATCCCAGCACTTGGAGGCTGAGGCAGGAGAATCACCGTGAGTTCAAGGCCAGCCTGGGTTACATGGTGAGTTCAAGATCAGCCTGAACCACATAGCAAGACCCTGTCTCAAAAAAACAAAAGAAAAAAAAAAAAAAAGATGAAGATGGAATGTCCAGGCCTGCATGCCTCCCTAAGGGATAAGCAATGAAATGAAGATTATATTATAATTGGTATCACTTGATCCAATAAAGTCTAGATAAACATCAGACACCCAGGTAGGTGACCAGGACCTCCCAATCCATCCTTTCCTTAAAAGGTCCTTGTTCTTTCTCCATGTACACTTGTTACATTATTTGCTTCCCCATTGGATCAATATTATTTAAGCGCCTTGTGCTTGCCAGGCAGGCGCTTAAGCCACTGAGCTAAATCCCCAGCCCTATTTTTTGAAACAGGGTCTTACTATGCAGTTCAGGCTGACCTTGAACTCACTTTGTAGCCCAGGCTGGTCTCGAACTCACAAGGATCCTCCTGCCTCAGTCTCCCGAGTGCTGGGATTAAAGGCGTATGCCACCATGCCGAGTTTGTACTTGTAATCTTATTGGTTGATAATAGTTTTGACCCATGTTTATGATTTGACCCATGTTCATGATTTTGCTCTATAAAACTGCCTTTGAGAATTGGGCCTATTGGCAACTCACTTTTGGGTCTCCTTCTATCTCCCAGGAGCTATCTCTCTTGATGAGTTTTTCCTCCAGTTAGCCTCCATTTTTCTTTAGGAATCATTCTTCAATTTTAGGGACCATGAACTCAGCATATCTGACATCTAGCAGCTTTGGAGTTACATTATTTCCTCTGTGTCATTAGCACCCTGGGAGGCTGAGGCAGGAAGATTATACTTTCAAGCTCAGCTTGGGCAATTTAACAATTTAACAAGACCCTGTCTCAAAATAAAAATGAGCTAGGGATGTAACTCAGTTTAAAGGCACTGGTTTCAATCCTCAGTACTAAAAAAAACCAAATAAATAAAATTTAAAAAATTTTAAAAATCGGATGGGTCAAGTGAAATGTATGTGAGTACATTATGAGGTGTTAAAGAGAATGGTCAACTAGAGCTGACTCAGTGCCTCCAATTATTGGGTGAAAAATATTACTACTTACTTGATATCTAACAAAGCACAGCAGCAGACATCTTTCTCTAGCCCATACACCTACCTTTTGAAATAAATGCAAAGTCTTTTTTTTTTTTTTTTTGTACTGGGGACAGAACTCATGACCTTGCACTTGATAGGCAGGTGCTTGTGCCACTAAGCTAAATCCCCAGCCCCAAGGTCTTCTTTCTACCTAGGAAAAGAAAGCGATTCAGAAATGCTAAGGAACTTGCCTAGAGCTGCACAACTGCGAGTGGCAGAGCCAAGGGTTTCATTTGTGTCCAAGGCTCTCCGACCTTCTCAGATGCCAACCCAGCTCTCCAAAGTTGTTAGAAATATGGAAAATGAGACTGTACCTGGGACTGCTCAGTATGAGACCTGCCTAGTGAAACAGATTGTACAGAAAATTTTGGAAAGTTTGGGAGCTGGGGTGTATGTACATGTGTGTCCCTTGTCTGTAAAGCTGCTGCACAGCCCTGTGGAGTGGGAGCACAGGTCTGGGCTGGCTGGCTTCCTTTATCCAGCACTGGACCCTTGACAATGTGTTGAGGAACACGGGCCTGCTGGGCTGCTAGTATCAACCTGCCGGCCTCTTGCTGAGGAGTTCTAAAAAGCATTCACGCAAACCAAACATGGCATCCTGTGCCTGTAATCTCAGGATATTGGGAGGCTGAGGCAGGAGGGTTGAAAGTTGGAGCCCAGCCTGGACAACTTTGTGACTTATAAACCATCTCAAAATAAAAAAAGATTGGTATGTAGCTCAGTGTGAAGGCCCTGGATTCAGTCCCCAGTACTGCAAGAAAAATAGCTAGCTAGATAGATAGATAGATAGCAGTTGCACAAGCAAGTATTGATGCTAAGTGGGAATAAACTTACTTGTGCTCATGGAAACTCAAAGTCAGTCCTTCTGAGCCAGAAAACTGACAGTTAGGTCCCTTCTAATTCTGCCTTGATCTCAGATGCACCCCAAAGTCTGCTATAATATCAGGAGTTGTTGATCAGACTTGTGATTGGCTTTGGTTTTTCTTCAATCACTGAGAAGTATGGGGTCTCTGCTATGTCCCTAGAATGATCTAGAACCTAGAATGACCTCATTCCTACCTGTATCTAAAGAGCACAGAATTCCTCAAGTGCTGTCTACCCTTCAACCTCAAGTCCGTCACCCTGGTATGACTCGGTCCTGCACTGGCATATGTATTTATGGCTTTGGAAAAAGCCTAGGAAAAGGTCAATTCCTATGCAGTTGGCAAGTACTTGGGTTATAGGAAATGGTAACAATGTGTGCAGATTATTTCCAGAGCTCTGTTTTTAGTCTATGAGTGCCTGTTGACTACTACTTCTAAGGAAATAATTTCCTTTTGCTGCTAGAGAAGCAAGACTGTTAGAAACTCAACTGATAATTCAGGGACAGGAATGCTGGGCAGGGCAGGGGACAGTGGAGTCACCACTCTTCAAAGTCAAGCCCTGTGCTACAGTCAGTAAAAGGTGGCCTCAGAGGTGAGGCGGGTTCAGATTGCAGTTCAACCATGACATAGCCCTGCAATGCTGGACAGTCTACTTAATCTTAATTTCTTGAGCCGGGTGTGATGGCGCATGCCTTTAATCCCAGCACTCGGGAGGCTGAGGTAGGTGGAGCGTTGTGAGTTCGAGGCCGGCTTGGGCTACAACGCGAGCGCAAGGCCGGCCTGAGCTACATAGTGCGACCCTGCCTCAAAAAACCAGGGCTGGGAGTTTGGCTCAGTGCCTTAAGTGCCTGCCTTGGCAGGCACGAGGTTGTGAGTTCAATCCCCAGTGCCGCAAAAAAAAAGAAAAATCTTAATCTCTTTTGTCTCTAGAGCAGGAAAATAGTAGTACTTACATCACTGTAATTCTCTGTATTAAATGGCATAATGCACATAATGAACATAAAGCATTTTTTTAAAGCACATAGTATATGCTCAATAGCGGCTGGGTTTTATCATTGTTCCTATGTAAATTCTTATCCCTTGAAAGAGCACTGTGGAAATTCTTTTCATTCTTTTTTTTTTCTTTCTTTCTTTTTGGTACCCGGAATAGAACTCACGACCCCGCACTTGTGAGGTAGGACTGTGCCACTGAGCTATATCCCTGGCCCAGAAATTATTGTTGAAAAAATTTGACCTTTTTTTCTTCTGTGCTAGAGGTTGAACTTTGTGTCTCCTTCATGCTAGGCAGGTGGAGCCAGCTTATTCACTGGGCTACATCTTCAGTCCCTGTCTATCTCTTCTGTCCATTTTTCTACTGTGGTTCAATTGACACACGTACACACAGAAAAATCATATTATCTTATGCTCTGTAGTCATATACCCATTAAGTACTTTGTGTAAGTGTGTGAGACAGAGTCTTTCTATATAGCCTTCAGGTTGATGGGATGACAGGTATGCACCACCATAACTGGTTTGTTAAGAATTTTTATATCCATATCTCAGTGCATCAAAGGATACAGGCTTAATACACATTTTTATTTTTCACAGCTACCTTAGGAAACAGATGGGGAGACGGTGACAGTGTTAGAAAGGCAGGAATTCTGCCTGGGCCTTCCAGTTTGGGTTAGGCAGTACTTGTTTTCTAGGGCTGAGAGAACAAAGTTCCACAGTTGAATGAGTTCAAATAATAGAAAGCTATTGTCTCACAGTTTTGGAAGGTGAGACTGAAGTTCCCAAATCAGAAGGTCAGCAGGACTGATTCCTCCTGAGGGCTGTGAGCGAGGACTGTGCTAGGCTGTCTCCTAGTTCCTGGGATCTTTCTGGCAAGCCGTGGTGCACGTAGATTCTCCAGACCCTGCCTCATCTTTACTGGGCATTCTCTGTGTGTGCGTGTGTCTGTCCCTGTGTCCAGGCTACCCCTTTTCATAAGGACACCAGTCACGATGGATTCTAGCCCACGCTAGTGACCCTATACTAACTCTATTACTTGCAAGACCCTATTTCCAAACAAGCCACATTCAGAGGGCCTGGGAGTTAGGAATTCAGCATCTTTCCGTTGGAACATGGTTCACCTCATTATGGGGCACTGTGCCAATTTTGTCATAAAAGCGCTCTGTGGTGAATAAATAATACCCACATTTATTCTTTAGGATATTTCTATTGATGAATTATTAATTTTAACTTTATGAGTTTTATTATATTAAACCAGGAGTACTTAACAGGAAAAAATATATAAAATAGCGTCTTACATTTTTAATATTTATTGAGTGTTTATAAAAAGGAGCCAGAATTTTCAACATCAATATTTTTGGGGTACGAAGTCTAAAAAATAACAACAGAAATAAATCCCTGTACAAACTATAATGAAAATACCAATAGAACTGTACAGAAAAAAAATCTTTACTTCAGTCATCACACCCAAGGCAGTCTGCACACGTGACAACAGCACGCTGCAGACACACGTATGGCATACACTGACAGCACATGCGTTTTACTTTCTTGGCCTTTTTGAGAGACATACTTGACATTTCACTGGTCTTGCTATTTTGTCAGGTTCTTATTATATTATACAATGTAAAATTAACAATAAAATAAAGTATTAAACCCTTAGCATGTATTGTGCATTTAGAATACACATCAATGTTTTCATATCAGTTGTGTACTTGTTTTAAAAACCTAAAAGACAACATCAGAAGTAAATAGCTGGCTGGTTGTGGTGACATACTCCTGTAATCTGAGCACTAGGGAGGCTGAGGCAGGAGAATTATCATAAGTTCAAGGTCAACCTGGGCTACATATTGAGTTTAAGATCAGCCAGAACTGCCAGGGAGTCTCTGTCTCAAAAAACAAACAAACAAACAAAACAAAAAAGAGAGAGAGAGAGAGAGAAAGAAAGAAATTCCTATATGAACTATGATGAAAATATCAATAAAACTCTACAACAAAAATAATTTTTGCTTCAATTGTCACACCCAAGGCAATCTGCACACGTGACAACTGCTTACACTGACACCACACGTGCTTAGCTTTCCTTTCCTATGTGCAGGCCGTTCTTGTCACCTCTCTTACCTTCCTCTTTTGCCAGGAGTTTCTTACTATATTATACAATGTGCTCTTAGAAGGAAAATAAAATATCAAGTATGTAATGAGCACTTAGAATAGACATCAACATTTTCACATCAGCTATGTATTTGCTTACAAAAGTAAAAGATAACTTGAGAAGTAAAAGACTTATGTGAATCACAGTGTAAACAGAAGCAAAAGTCCACTACAGAAATAAACTTTACTTTAACTGTCACACCCAAGGCAGTGCATGAAACTACATGTCCCATATACAAATATTGCTCATACTGATAGCCTATGTTTTGTTTTTCTGGGTTTGTTTGTTTGTTTGTTTGTTTTGGCAGCACCAGGGATCAAACTCACAGCCTCACACCTGCCAGACCAGCACTTAAGCCACTAAACCAAACTCCCAACCCTAGTTTTTCAAGGCAGGGTCGCACTATGTAGCTCAGGCCAGCCTTGCGCTCGCATTGTAACCCAAGCCAGCCTCGAACTCACAATGCTCCTCCTACCTCAGCCTCCCAAGTCCTGGGATTAAAGGCGTGCGCCACCACGCCTGGCTTGTTTTCCTGTATTTTTTTCAGGGCACAATTGACATCATTTTTGGTTTTCTTGTTGTCATAGTAGGTCTTCGTGATGCTGTGCCTGCCTGTTCACCTGTCAGCTCACCAGTCTGCTCCACAATTTTTTTGCCTAGTTCCCTGCACAGAAATGTTTTGTTTTCCTTCTGCTATAAAAGATCTCTTATAAGTTCCAGTCCCAGTCCTCTAAGAAAATTTCTCTGTGGAATTTTGCACTTGTTATTTTCTTTGTAAACTATCAAACTATGCCACACATTTAGGACTGAGTAAAGCACAACTATTGGTCAATTCTTTATTTGCTGGTTTCAAGTTGACATCATAGTGGCTGCATAACTCATTAACAGCATCTACTCTGCCTTTGGTTTTGCTGTAAAAAGTTACCATCTCAGCCTTCTGTTTTGTTAAGATTTCCCTACCAATATTTCTATCACGGTGAAATGCTGACATCAGCTGTACAAGTTTGTTTCATACTGGGGATTGAACCCAGGGGCTCGCAACCTCTGAACTGTATCTCCAGATTTTTTCTGTGACAAGGTCTTAAAAGTTGCCCAGACTGACCTTGGATTTGTGATCGTTCTGCCTCAGCTGGGATTATAGTCAAGCACCACGATGCCTGCTTAGAACCTTTTTTTTTTTTTTTTTTTTTTTTTTTTGCGGCACCGAGGATGGAACTCACAACCTCGTGCCTTGTCAAGACAGGCGCTTAAGTCACTGAGCCAAACTCCCGGCCCTGGTTTGTTTGAGGCAGGGTCGCACTGTGTAGCTCAGGCCGGCCTTGCGCTCGTGTTGTAGCCCAAGCCGGACTCAAACTCACAACGCTCCTTCTACTGCTTAGAATTTTTTATTTCTGTGGCAAGTATATATCTTTCAGGATTTAGCAGAATAGTTCCTACCCTTTGTAGTGTAATAAAGATCTGCTAGCAAAAAATATGACCAAAAACAAATATAATACACACTCACCCAATTTCCTAATGCGCGCAGGCATTTTTGTGTCTGTCTCTGTCTCCCATTTTGTTTTGTTTTGATTTATTTGTTCGTTTCCAGGATCTTGCTATGTAGTGCAGGCTGGCCTTGAACTCATTCTGTAGGTCAGGTTGGATTCAAATTCATGGCAATTCTCCCAATTTAGCCTCCCAAATGCTGGGATTACAGATTTGAGCCATTGAAGATAAACTCTAAAATAATTACCTATATTAAACCTTGCAAACTGCAGCTAGCCACCTGTTTTTGTACTTCTTGTCTTTCTTTAACTTTTTGTTTTGAATACTTGTAGATCCACTGGAAGTTGCAGAGAGGGTAAACAGAGATTCTCTGTACCTTTCACCCAGCCACCACTACCCCTTGCATATTAACTATCAACTGTTGTTTTTTTTTGGAGATGTTACGCTGGGCAGCAGCAATATATCAGAATTGTTCTGCTGCGAAGGCTGAGTGGGCTCCCCTCACCCAAAGCAGAGCCTTTAAAGGAAGCTGGACTCCCATTACCCTCGCATATTCCCTGGTCCAGATAGGGAAATTTTGCTCTGATTTGGTTTACCTCTTTTCCACGGCCGGAGGGGGGCAGATTTCTGCCATCAGAGTGGGATGCCCTGGCCTGTTTCAGTGAGGGGAAGAGGACAGCTTCAGCCAGGGCTGCAATCAGGGAGTTTAGGGTATATTCTTGGTTTATATCTAACTCATTTTCATTGGTGGCCATTTGGAGAAAAGTGGCCCATTCAAAGGAAAAGAAATGGGTCTCTGAAGAGATGAAGAGGCTGATGAGATGAGAAAGACATAAACTAGTGAGAGCAAAACTTCTTTTTTCTTTT